>JANAVB010034617.1:17790118-17902896 GCA_029216955.1 Iris pallida
TAGGCTGGACGTAACCACGTGCTCGTGCCCCTCTTCAGGGTGCGGGTCGTGACACGACCTAATACGAGATTTCGTAAAGATAGGAAAAGTTGCTGTGATCAAGATAGCATCAACCGACAACCTAGCTGATCCATTTACAAAGAGCTTACCAGCTAAGGCTTTTGATAGTCATGTTGAGGGAATGGGAGTCAGATGTGTAGCAGCATGGCTTTAAGTATAAGTGGGTGATTTGTAACAGTATACTGAAAAGCAATGCTTTGAGTATAAGTGGGAGATTGTTAGGGTTATATACTAAAAGCATCACTTTTGTAGTAACCTTATTTCCTTAAATTTTGAATGAGAATCATATGGGCAAATATTTGTATATTGTATTCGTTGCAAGTGTTATTGCAAATGTCTGATATTCTATATTGTAGATAATATGGTGTGTGGTATCACACAGAAGATCATATTATCAGTTCCCTATGGAGTATATAAATAGTTCACAACCTAGATGGACTTGGACAATATATTGGAAAGGTTGTAGTATAATCTGGTATTAGTCTATCTTGACTATAGGTTTACACTAGTATACTTTGTGTGTATTGAACATGACCACTTGAGGTTGTTCTCTTTGTACTGACTACATAAGAGAATAAACACCTCTGTTATTATGGATGCTTGTGCTCTTAATCCGGATATAATAACAGACATGTATATGCAGTGTGCATTACTTTGACTCATAAAAGAGTGAGATTCATTATAGATCAACAACCTCTATGAATTGGGTAATAATATTGTATGTATGATGGACTGTTGATTATAAATGGAATACATGTCCCGATACATCGGGTTGATGATGTCCTCTTAAGGAGCTCATAAGGATTGTCATGTAAACCCTACAGGTGGATTATATCCGATATGACAAATAAAGTTGAGCGGTACTACTTAAGGATAAAAGATGTCGAATCAATGTAGTTGTCAGTAACTTAATTTGATCGACGGACATACGATATCTTAACATGGGGAGCCAAACGAGCATATAATAAAAGGAGTCCACAAACATAATTTGGGATTAGGGAGGTAGTACAACAATAGCTCATTAGTGGACCGAGCTATTGTTAATGGGCCTGGATTGTGTGTTCGGGCTGGACACGGGATATCCAGATCCGTTAGGAGGCCTAACCCTAATTTCTCCTCATGGTCCCTGCCATAGCCTATATATATCCTCTATTCTCTGGCCGCCAGATTACTGATCAGAAATCAAATACTTTCTCTAAATTCGTGATTCACATAAGAAGAGAAAGAGAGGGCTGCCATGGAGAAGAAAAGGTTGGAAGATCGACGCTCATACGACGTCCAACTCGAGGAAGGAATACGTACAGAAGATCTTGGGATCATCCGCTCGAGATTGCCAGGAATTACTTGTCTCCTTTCCACCGCAGGTATAATTCATGAACCCTAGTTTCCGCCTATGAAGGGTTAGAACACGTATTAGATCTTTTTAACTTTCTATCGATCAATACGTACACCCAAGAAAGGGTCCTGTGAATCCCCAGTTCTATCAATTACTCGCGTCAACCAACTTTCTTACCGAAGTCGCACATCGTGCGATCCGATTACATTTCGTCTCATCCAATATTTTTATCAAGATCGTAAGTCGTGCGATTCGATTTCACTTTGCATCGGCTAACATTTCTATCGAGCTCACAAGTCGTGCGGTTCGATTTCAACGTTTCGAGTTTCCTATCCCGTCGATCCGATTATTGTCTCAAGGCATAATCGTTTCGCTAGTTCCCGTCATTCGAACGACACATAAATTTTTCAATCGACTTATCATTCAATGATACAAGTCCCGCCTTACCGTTCTAACCGATCATCGAAGAACACTTGCATCAACATGCCGTAATACAAATTCTCAATCGAGTCTCGGTACTATCCCGTCCATTGCAGACAAACCTTCCGCAATTCTCACAATACGTCGATGCAATTCATTGCACAAGTGGTATTGCATATACCACTCGAAATCGAGCCATTCATTGCATCGGTGGTATGCCATATACCACCCAGAAATCAAGTTACTTCCGTCGTAACATACCCTTTACGAACCAACGATCTCTTCCGACTCACGATTTTCGCAGTGATCATGCATGATCACAACCGTAACTCTGATTAAATCAAATCCGAAACAACTCGGCCAATGTTTTCATTTGCCAACACAAGCTCGGTGCGCAACCGAATCGATTTCGTTTCTCGATTTATAACTTTTGTTTTCTTCCATTGCATCTTGTGCAACAATTTATTCTCAATATCCGTCGCACTTTGTGCAACGATTTCACTTTGATATGCGTTGCACCACGTACAATAATTTACTTTCAATATGCATTGCACATCGTGCAACGATTTATTTTCGACATCTGTTGCACCTCGTGCAACATTTTATTTCCGACATTCAAAGTCAATGCTCAAATCCGTTCAACACATTCGATATTGACTTATCACTTTTCATTACAATGCACATTCGAAATCGATATGTGAATCCGTTCGACACATTCAATATCAACTTTAATTTTCTTTTCAACGCATCATTTACAATCAACGCGTGGCAATTGATGCAACAACATTCCACGACTATCATTGTATCGATGCAACCAATATTTCTCATATCGATCGTTGCAAACAACGAATATCTCAAATTACAATTCACGACATGTTGTATCCGCAGCAATAATTTCTTGAATTCACATCTCGCAACTTGTTGCACTTACAGCAACAAACCTTTTACGACTTTTCTCGCAAACACCATGTAATTTCCAAAACAACACGCGACAAAATTACATGATTTGTATTAGTCTTATTGTATGGAACATCCAGTAGGGCATCGAGTAGAGTCAAGAGTGATTTCGATTGGTGGTGGGCAACTCTTTTGGAATTGAAATGAAGCAAGCGTCCAGAGGAAATTGAGCCTAGAGATCTGATACCAATTTGTCACGCCCCGACCCGGAATCACCCGAATCATCGTTCTTGTAGAGGGCGTAATGTCGTACGAGCCTGAAGTTGTGCTCATGCAAGGCAAGATGACAAGTTCTCAAATGGTTATCTTCGAGTTGATATATTAACAACGAAAGAAAAATAGAGTATACGAAACAATTCTCTTTATTGATATTCGAAATGAGATTACAAAGGCTTTCGATAGTCCAACAAAATTTGCCAGATTGGCTACAACACTCAAGTTCTCTCTTTCCCACAAAGGATTTCACCGTTCCATACATCATGCCTTCTATATCTCGGCCACATCAATCCTGTTGCATATCCGAGCGTCAATGCAATCGCACGCTTCAATACGCTTCGGCATTCCAAGCCTCAACGCGTTCAAGCGAAGCTCCGCCGCGAGCAGACCAATCCCTGAACCTGCTAGCAAACTAATGGGGGATTAGTACTTTCGTCCTCACTGTACTGATCAAAGGCCCACTTAACAAACCGATATTTAGTATTGTATTGATTCATGCAAACATACAATTTAGTTCTCTTTCTATGTTCTCCTTAGGATGAATTTATGGTATATTCGAAGACTATAAAGCATGTTATCATGGTAAGCATGTTATTCAATTCGCGTAAGTAAACAGGCAAGCAATCTCGTGTTTGTTTCATGGCGTGACATAATAATATCGACGCACTCGCCCTTGCACCGACGCAAGGTGAATACGCCTATCCGTTTTTCCTGTCATGTTATAAGTGCCCTCTATTCAGGATCCATCCATGCAAGATATACGTATACCTTGCACTTCCAAACCTATCGCCCTTAACTATATGAAGGTCACTAGCTTTCCGGGCTAGAATGGACTTATATTTATTGAATCAAAATATAAGACGATGTTAACTCTGTGCGGTTGCTAACCAAATATCAGAGGCCACCGAAATAATCGCAGCAAGTGGCTTATCACATTCACCAAAAGGTCGCTACCCATCTAAATGAAGTGTACCAACAATACTGTAAACGAAATCCCTCCTAGGCCGAACGGTCTCAGCGCCCTGGTACGCCACGTTCGAGGGAATACCCATGCACGGGCTTTTATATCTTTAAGTCCATTTGACCATGCAACGAATCTTATCTTTCATATAACCAAGCAAGTTCGCTTATCTCTATTTCAATTGGCACAATGCCCCAATGTCCTCAACGAACGCCCGAAGGCCGCGAACATTTCGAAGGCACCATGTCGCATCGACAGTTGTCACATCCATGCCACAACTGTTCTCCTCGTCGCAACGATGCCATCTTTTGTAAATATAGTACAACTGTGCACATTCGCCGTCTTTCCTTGCATCGTGCATTCAATGTACGCCTCGAAGTCGTATTTCCCATATTCTATGCCTTAGTATTCAACGCATTTTGTTTATGTTCCATTGTAAGATCCAGTTTTCCAAATGAGGGTAATTTTAAACTTTTGCATTTTAAATCATTAAAATATTAGATTTTAGTCATGATATGATTTTTGGTAATTTTTAGTTATTTTAAAACTATTTAAAATGGTGATATGTGAATTTGGTATTTTGATAGTGTAAACTTAGTCATGCATGACCTAGAAGACTAATCATGATCATGGAGACCTAATCATGTGTTTAGAATCTCATATTTTTACTTTTTAGCCTAAGGGTAATTTGGTCATTTTGACACTTTTGTGAAATTGTAAATTATATGAATTAAATATGTGCTAGTTAATTATTTGAGACTTAACCTAGAAGTTTAGCCTAATCTAGATGTTAGTCATGACCCTATAGACTAAGTTAGAGGGTTTCAACTAAGTAATCAAATTAGATTAATATCTAGATATTTGTTAGTGGGATATTTTAGGCTAAATGTTAAGAAAGGTTACTTTAGTTGTGAGCCTTTAGATTGGCTTGAATTTGTTGGAGAAGCCTTGACCACTCATCCTAAACCCTAACCCTAACCTAATGGCAGCCATCAAATACCCCCTCTATAAATACAACACATTAACCCTTTAACATCATTTTAATTGCCTCTTTTTGTGTTCTTTCCCAATTCCTCTCCAAATACCCAAATCAACTCCAATTTGAGCCTAGTCTTTTGTATTGGACTCCCCTATAGTAGAGGACACTATTAGTGGGTAGGTAACAAGGATTCGAAGGCTCGAGATCGTTGCAAGTTGAAGAGGAGCCCTCATTCAAAAAGCTCTAAATTAAGGTTTCACCATCAATAGGTAAAATCCATCAAACCTATTCAAATTCTAGTTTTCTTTCCATGAATGCATTCATCAAGGTATACCCTAGCTGTGGATCAAGTTTGGTAGGAAATCGCGTCCATTTAGTGTCCGTATCGGACACGTATCAGTGTCCTTGAATAAGTGTTTGTTGAATTGCCTCTTAGGATTAAATGTTGTTTAATTTGAATTCTATCTTAAAGAGATTATAGCCCTATATATGGGGATTAGTTTTGTATGTTACTGAGTCGAATTCTGCTTATTTTTTGTGTCCAAAATTGGACACAAATACGTGCACGAGGCCAAGGTTCACTGTCCTGCTACCCCGTGTCCAGTTCTCACTGGACACGACACGAGACACCACTATTTTTGGTCAGCACCTAGGGGCAATGTCTGACATGCCACTCACAAAGTTTCAGATGTAATGATCGAGTATCGAAGGAGTTTTCGGTCTCGCACGGATCACGCACACACTGTACACGTACGAAAAATTGCGTCTGATACACTCATATTTCTTGGACACTACATGGGTTGAGGGCTGTGCAGACATGTGGATACACACCCCTATGTCCCCTCTATACGTGTGCACAAGCACGGCATATCTTGAGCTCTGTGTCGAGCCCAATCGAGCTCGACACGGCCGCACGAGGAGTGCTTTCCCTATTTTTCTAATATACAGTATTTACCATGCTTGGACACCTCGTGTCCACTTGTGTGGACACGAGAGCACTCACCTACGTACACATGTACACGATTATTACCAACCTATTGAATTAATTATTAGTTGTTGTTTGATTTCGAAATCATGAAATTTTCCCCAAATCCCGATATTAAACTGATACACTTTACTGAATGTTGATGTCTAAATTGCCATATTGATTCATTTACATTTGTAATAGTTACTGTTAATGTTGGGTTGTGATGGGTGTTAGAGATTTGGATTCGATATGGGGAATTCCCTATATGTCCTGAAACTTTGAACTGATAGTTTGGGTTCTGAAACTTTAATGTGTGATTGACTTGTTTTATGTGTTTAAATCATTATTTGTACCCTTAATTAACACCTAAGAATTTCTAAAACTGAAACATGACTTAGTCATGTATTTAACTAAGAATTAACCTTCATATTAGAGTTCATGTTAGCATGGGGCTTGGGTTCTCGAATTTCATTGAATGGTGGACTGTTTGATATAACCTATAAAACTGAAACCTGAGAAACATTTTGAACCTGAGAGTTTTTCCCTTCTTATTCAAAATCTGTGAACTGAGTTTTAAATAATAACTGAGAATTTATTTTAAACTAATTACAGTTTTCCTGAAATTATAATGCATGGTGAACTGTTTTTGTATGATTAATTGAATGTTTGTTCACCCATTTATAACAGAGATTAGCCTAGGATGTTAGGGGTTCACATGGCACTGGAAATTGGCTTTCGAAATAGCATTTGAACTGTTAAATTGATGACTGGATTACACACTGTTTCACTGTCTAAATCTGGGAATTTCAAACACTGATTTTGCACCCTGTTTTGATAAACTGAGAACTAAAAACGCACACACACACTTATTACCACATTCTTCCTATTGATTCCTGCCATTCCTATATCACACATTCACATTAAGTTGCACTTCACTGATACACCTAGCCCAAAACCTGAGAACATGGTGATTCATTACACACTATTCAAACCTGAAACTGAAACTTGGTTTTATTGCAAAAATTTGAGTTTTACATTCACATCTATACACAATGTTTACACACATGTTAGTATCCCCACACCCCTATACTATGGCACCCTCTATACACACATGTAAACACACACCCACATGTGAACCTAGTACACTGTAATGTGTACATTGCATTGAATAACTCAGGACATTAAATTGACACACTGTTGCACACATTGTAGGCATATTCACACACTGTTTCTCCTTCTAGCACACACACACACACACACACACATATGCTCATGTACTACTAAATCCCCTTGCCATGCCACATGACACACACACACATACAATGTTTCCCTCTACCCCTCTCTCTATGTGTGTGTGTGTGTATATATATATATATATATATATATATATATATATATATATATATATATATAAAATATATATATATAATATATATATGTTTTTTTTTTATATATAATATATATATATATATATATTATATATATATATATATATATATATATATATATATATATAAATATATATATATATATATTTATATATATATATATATATATATATATATATATATATATATATATATATATATATATATATATATATATATATATATAACCTAGTGTGATAATGCAATGCATGAATATATGAGTTGAATGAATGCAAACATGATCTGTATGCAAGTATGTATATAAATATGTATTATATCTATAGGTTTGTACATTGTAAAATGGTATATAGACCTAGTGTATAGTTTATCCTATAGGATTGATTGTTTAGGCTTTAGTTGACTAGCCCAAAACCTAGAATGACTTGGTATTGAACACAATAGGCTAGTTTGACTAGAGTTTACCTAGATTTGACTAACTTAGACTAGTTTGACCTTGTTAACCAAACCCTAAGGTTGACCAATGGTTGACCATTGACCAAATTGGCCCTTTATAGCCTAAGTTTGACCAGTTGACCTAGTTAGCCTTGTTGTTGACTTAGTTTGACTAGATGTTGACTTAGTTTGACCCAGAGTTGACCAAGAGTTGACTTTAACCTAGATTGACCTAGAAATCATGTAGATCCATTGTACACTTCATTTATAACCCCCTTGTATACATCATGACTTTGTGTTGCTCTAAATAGGACTCAGATATCTCATATCGGACAGTGTATTCTCACAGACATTCAGATCGCAGACGAGTACATTCTCTGATCGTTTCATACTTGTCACAACTTATATTCTTGCTCTAGATTACTTTACTTGATGCTGACACTTGTTATCACGGATTGGTACTCTATGGATCTTTTCTTGGGATGTTATCCCCTTAGCGGGTACATCGGATACTTCATGTTGTGTGTTTCATGTACATCATGTATACCTTGCTCTTGCGTTATTCATGAATACTCATGTTCTCTTATATTCTTTCATGTACGCTCATGTACTTTCATATGCTCTCGTGTACGTTCATGTTTCCTCATGTGCTTCGTGTGTAACCAAAACATAATGTTCGTAACGTAACTTGACTGGATCCTTGTGTATTGATTGTGGGTAGGGGTGAGTATAAATGGTCATGTGATTTATCTATCATGTTCACTCTGTTACTTTTCGTGTGCAACACAGCCTTCTTGGCTGGTGTCCCTCATGTTCACTCATGTACATCATGTTCAACCTAAGCCAATTACATGCCATCTCTTACTCTAAATCATTAGTCACTTACAGTTCTTACTTATCATGTATATATTTCCAGTTATCAAATATCTCTCATGTTTTCGTCTACATCTTCTTACAGCGTTTCATGTATCTTACTCTATTGTTTGCTTTATATTTCCTGCCATGATATGAACTGTATGAGATTTACTGTGCTCGCTCCTGTCCTGACTGGACCTGTTAAAAATATTACAGATGATACCGAGGACTTCTATCCAACCTACTATGGAGCCTATCTAGACGACACATGTGAGTTGGACCCACAGGAGGATCCAGCTCTAGCTGAGGACGTCATCCATACTGCTTAGACTAGATTAGCTAGGCTTTATCTTATTTCTTATGTCATTTGTATTGACTTCAGAGTTGTATTATTTTCTGGATATTGTGATGTCGTGTCGTTAGACACTTAGAATTTCCTTCTGTTTGTATCTTCCTTGAGATTTTCATATCTATGATATCGTGTTAGTTCTGCCTTAGTTGCGATTGAGACTGTATTCTGTATTGTCACCTCCACTCGGAGTGTATATACTGTATAGGTACCTTATATTGTTAGATGTTGTAACCTAGGACAGCGTTCTACTGCCGACATTGTGGCGTAGGCTGGACGTACCCACTTCTCGTCCCCTTACTCTAGGGTGCGGGTCGTGACACATTTTTAGTGGTGGCCCATGCAGGTCGAGATTCGCATTTGTGCGAAGTCGTGATAGTACGACGATTAGTTGTACTGCTGCGCACCTGCGAGTAGAGTTAAGGAATAGGCTTTAGTTGAGAGGATACTCAATCACTGTTAGGACTACTTGAAAGATTCCTTAGATGACCCTTGAGAATCTTATTATGAATATCTCGAAATTTGATTCCAATAACTTCTGTTTATCTTCTTTGTTTGTTGATGAATTTGATTCTTGGTAATCAAGGTTAATTTGAAATATTCTACCAAGATGAATCGTATGGGCTAGGTCGACTTAGTTATGGAATTTAGAATTTTCTATAGTCACATTAGCAAGCATAGTGAGGACATACAGTTTAATTTTGGATATATTTTTCGGGTTGGGAATTTAAGGTTTTCGAGACCAAGCATGCGACAATACGAAAATTTTAAATACCATAATTCTAGAGGTATGTACCTTAGTCAAGGACTCTGTTGATATCGTAGCCTTACTTACTAGTATGACGATGATTCTGAGTATCATAATTTTGGACAGACGCATATGATTATCAGATTTTATCCCAAGAAGGTTTATAAAATATCATTCTACCTTTTTAATTCAGTCTTTTTCAAAAAAAATTGTTGTTTGTTCTTCTTCAATTAACTTAGGAGTAGGAGTAGTTTAGTTGTTAGTATAATCCTTTGTGTAACTTCCTTTGATATAAATTTCTTCTAAATATAATGAATTGATGATTTGTGTTAGGACTTTTTGACTTAGAAATGATAGTGTACTTCTGACCTTAGAATGATGACCATTGCAGTCAGTTTCCATTTTTATATAAGATAATACTGCCTAACAGCCCTGATTGATTCATTATTTTTCTTATCTTCCCAGTTTGGCACTCATGACCAGAGTCTGTCCCACTCAACTTGTTCCCTTGTACTACTTTTGTATCACAACTTTCGGTTCAATTTAGGCCATTCGACCATTTAAATTATGATTATCATATGTACCTTACCGTGACTTTTAATTTAGGAGCACAAGACTAGTTGTTTTCTCAAAACCAATTTCACATGCATAACCTAAACATGACACCCTACACCCATGACCTTCGTGTCCCACTCGGACACAACATCTTGTGCTTTATTTGCTTCACACGACTTTCCTGACACAAGATCCCATATTGATTTACCCCACGGAGTCGCTTTTATTTTCGACTCGAACTGGGGACACCTTTTCAACCTAAACTTGTCGAGCCAAATTTTGGATATGACCTATTTTAAGCCTACTACCCATATTTTACTTGTTGATCTTGTGTGCTGCTAGGAAGAGGCTTCGACCTTGATTGTTGGGGGTTTGACCTAGAAGGAGTACGACCATCTTAATTTCGAGGACGAAATTCTTCTAAGGAGGGTAGACTTGTAACACCCAATTTTCCAAATGAGGGTAATTTTGAACTTTTGTATTTTAAATTATTAAAATATTAGATTTTAGTCATGATATGATTTTTGGTAATTTTTAGTTATTTTAAAACTATTTAAAATGGTGATATGTGAATTTGGTGTTTTGATAGTGTAACCTTAGTCATGCATGACCTAGAAGACTAATCATGATCATGGAGACCTAATCATGTGTTTAGAATCTCATATTTTTACTTTTTAGCCTAAGGGTAATTTGGTCATTTTGACACTTTTGTGAAATTGTAAATTATATGAATTAAATATGTGCTATTTAATTATTTGAGACTTGACCTAGAAGTTTAGCCTAATCTAGATGCTAGTCACGACCCTAGAGACTAAGTTAGAGGGTTTCAACTAAGTAATCAAATTAGATTAATATCTAGATATTTGTTAGTGGGATATTTTAGGCTAAATGTTAAGAAAGGTTACTTTAGTTGTGAGCCTTTAGATTGGCTTGAATTTGTTGGAGAAGCCTTGACCACTCATCCTAAACCCTAACCCTAACCTAATGGCAGCCATCAAACACCCCCCTCTATAAATACAACACATTAACCCTTTAGCATCATTTTAAATTATTTTAATTGCCTCTTTTTGTGTTCTTTTCCAATTCCTCCCCAAATACCCAAATCAACTCCAATTTGAGCCTAGTCTTTTGTATTGGACTCCCCTACAGTAGAGGACACCATTAGTGGGTAGCTAACAAGGATTTGGAGGCTCGGGATCGTCGCAAGTTGAAGAGGAGCCCTCATTCAAAAAGCTCTAAATTAAGGTTTCACCATCAATAGGTAAAACCCATCAAACCTATTCAAATTCTAGTTTTCTTTCCATGGATGCATTCATCTAGGTATACCCTAGCTGTGGGTCAAGTTTGGTAGGAAACCGCGTCCATTTAGTGTCCGTATCGGTCACGTATCAGTACCCTTGAATAAGTGTTTGTTGAATTGCCTCTTAGGATTAAATGTTGTTTAATTTGAATTCTATTTTAAAGAGATTATAGCCCTATATATGGGGATTAGTTTTGTATGCGACTGAGTCGAATTCTGCTTATTTTTCGTGTCCAAAATTGGACACGAACACATGCACGAGGCCACGGTTCACTATCCTGCTACCCCGTGTCAATTTCTCACTGGACACGACACGAGACACCACTATTTTTGGTCAGCACCTAGGGGCAATGTCTGACATGCCACCCACAAAGTTTTAGATGTAATGATCGAGTATCGAGGGAGTTTTCGATCTCGTACGGATCACGCATACACTGTACACGTGCGAAAAATCGCGTATGATACGCTCATATTTCCTAGACACGACACGGGTTGAGGGCTGTGCAGACATGTGGACACACACCCCTATGTCCCCTCTACACGTGTGCACAAGCACGGCATATCTCGAGCTCTGTGTCGAGCCCAATCGAGCTCGACACGGCCGCACGAGGAGTGCTTTCCCTGTTTTTCTAATATACAGTATTCACCATGCTTGGACACCTCGTGTCCACTTGTGTGGATACGAGAGCACTCACCTAGACACGTACACATGTACACGATCATTACCAACCTATTGAATTAATTATTAGTTGTTGTTTGATTTCGAAATCATGAAATTTTCCCCAAATCCCGATATTAAACTGATACACTTCACTGAATGTTGATGTCTAAATTGCCATAATGATTCATTTACATTTGTAATAGTTACTGTTAATGTTGGGATGTGATGGGTGTTAGAGATTTGGATTCAAAATGGAGAATTCCCTATATGTCCTGAAACTTTGAACTGATAGTTTGGGTTCTGAAACTTTAATGTGTGATTGACTTATTTTATGTGTTTAAATCATTATTTGTACCCTTAATTAACACCTGAGAATTTCTAAAACTGAAACATGACTTAGTCATGTATTTAACTAAGAATTAACCTTCATATTAGAGTTCATGTTAGCATGGGGCTTGGGTTCTCGAATTTTATTGAATGGTGGACTGTTTGATATAACCTATAAAACTGAAACCTGAGAAACATTTTGAACTTGAGAATTTCTCCCTTCTTATTCAAAATCCGTGAACTGAGTTTTAAATAATAACTGAGAATTTATTTTAAACTGATTACAGTTTTCCTGAAATTATAATGCATGGAGAACTATTTTTATATGATTAATTGAATGTTTGTTCACCCATTTATAACAGAGATTAGCCTAGGATGTTAGGGGTTCACATGGCACTGGAAATTGTCTTACGAAATAGCATTTGAACTGTTAAATTGATGACTGGATTACACACTGTTTTACTGTCTAAATCTGGGAATTTCAAACACTGATTTTGCACCTGTTTTGATAAACTGAAAACTAAAAACACACACACATTCATTAACACATTCTTCCTATTGATTCCTGCCATTCCTATATCACACATTCACATTAAGTTGCACTTCACTGATACACCTAGCCCAAAACCTGAGAACATGGTGATTCATTACACACTATCCAAACCTGAAACTTGGTTTTATTGCAAAAATCTGAGTTTTACATTCACATCTATACACAATGTTTACACACATGTTAGTATCCCCACACACCCTACACTATGGCACCCTCTATACACACATGTAAACACACACCCACATGTGAACCTAGTACACTGTAATGTGTACATTGCATTGAATAACTTAGGACATTAAATTGACATACTGTTGCACACATTGTAGGCATATTCACACACTGTTTCTCCTTCTAGCACACACACACACACATGCTCATGTACTACTAAACCCCCTTGCCAGGCCACATGACACACACACATACAATGTTTCCCTCTATCCCTCTCTCTCTCTCTCTCTCTCTCTCTATATATATATATATATATATATATATATATATATATATATATATATATAATATAACCTAGTGTGATAATGCAATGCATGAATATATGAGTTGAATGAATGCAAACATGATATGTATGCAAGTATGTATATAAATATGTATTGTATCTATAGGTTTGTACATTATAAAATGGTATATAGACCTAGTGTATAGTTTACCCTATAGGATTGATTGTTTAGGCTTTAGTTGACTAGCCCAAAACCTAGAATGACTTGGTATTGAACACAATAGGCTAGTTTGACTAGAGTTTACCTAGATTTGACTAACTTAGACTAGTTTGACCTTGTTGACCAAACCCTATGGTTGACCAATGGTTGACCATTGACCAAATTGGCCCTTTATAGCCTAAGTTTTACCAGTTGACCAAGTTAGCCTTGTTGTTGACTTAGTTTGACTAGATGTTGACTTAGTTTGACCCAGAGTTGACCAAGAGTTGACTTTAACCTAGATTGACCTAAAAATCATGTAGATCTATTTTACACTTCATTTATAACCCCCTTGTATACATCATGACTTGTGTTGCTCTAAATAGGACTCAGATATCTCATATCGGACAGAGTATTCTCACAGACATTCAGATCGCAGGCGAGTACATTCTCTGATCGTTTTATACTTGTCACGACTTATATTCTTGCTCTAGATTACTTTACTTGATGCTGACACTTGTTATCACAGATTGGTACTCTATAGATCTTTTCTTGGGATGTTATCCTCCTTAGCGGGCGCATCGGATACTTCATGTCGTGTGTTTCATGTACATCATGTATACCTTGCTCTTGCGTTATTCATGTACACTCATGTTCTCTCATATTCTTTCATATACGCTCATGTACTTTCATGTGCCCTCGTGTACGTTCATGTTTCCTCATGTGCTTCGTGTGTAACCAAAACATAATGTTCGTAACGTAACTTGACTGGATCCTTGTGTATTGATTGTAGGTAGGGGTGAGTATAAATGGTCATGTGATTTACCCATCATGTTCACTCTGTTACTTTTCGTATGCAACACAGCCTTCTTGGCTGGTGTCCTTCATGTTCACTCATGTACATCATGTTCAACCTAAGCCAATTACATGCCATCTTGTACTCTAAATCATTAGTCACTTACAGTTCTTACTTATCATGTATATATTTCCAGTTATCAAATATCTCTCATGTTTTTATGTACATCTTCTTACAGCATTTTATGTATCTTACTCTATTGCTTGCTTTATATTTCCTGCCATGATATGAACTGCATGAGATGTACTGTGCTCGCTCCTGTCCTGACTGGACCTGTTGAAAATATTACAGATGATACCGAGGACTTCCATCCAACCTACTATGGAGCCCATCTAGACGACACATATGAGTTGGACCTACAGGAGGATCCAACTCTAGCTGAGGACGTCATCCATACTGCTTAGACTAGATTAGCTAGGCTTTATCTTATTTCTTATGTCATTTGTATTGACTTCAGAGTTGTATTATTTTCTGGATGTTGTGATGTCATGTCGTTAGACACTTAGACTTTCCTTCTGTTTGTATCTTCCTTGAGATTTTCATATCTATGATATCGTACTATTTCTGCCTTAGTTGTGATTGAGACTGTATTCTATATTGTTACCTGCACTCGGAGTGTATATACTGTACAGGTACCTTATATTGTTAGATGTTGTAACCTAGGACAGCGTTCTACTGCCGACACTGCAGCATAGGCTGGATGTACCCACTTCTCGTGCCCTTATTCTAGGATGCGGGTCGTGACACGTTTTTAGTGGTGGCCCATGCAGGTCGAGATTCGCATTTGTGCGAAGTCGTGGTAGTACGATGATTAGTTGTACTGCTGCGCACCTGCGAGTAGAGTTAAGGAATAGGCTTTAGTTGAGAGGATACTCAATCACTGTTAGGACTACTTAAGAGATTTCTTGGATGACCCTTGAGAATCTCATTATGAATATCTCAAAATTTGATTCCAATAACTTCTGTTTATCTTCCTTGTTTGTTGATGAATTTGATTCTTGGTAATCAAGGTTAATTTGAAATATTCTACCAAGATGAATCGTATGGGCTAGGTCGACTTAGTTATGGAATCTAGAATTTTCTATAGTCACATTAGCAAGCATGGTGAGGACATACAGTTTAATTTTGGATATATTTCTCGGGTGTGGGAATTTAAGATTTTCGCGGCCAAGCATGCGACAATGCAAAATTTTTAAATACCATGATTCTAGAGGTATGTACCTTAGTCGAGGACTCTGTGGATATCGTAGCCTTGCTTACTAGTATGACGATGATTCTAAGTATCGTAATTTTGGACAGACGCATATGATTATCAGATTGTATCCCAAGAAGGTTTATAAAATATCATTCTACCTTTTTAATTCAGTCTTTTTCAAAAAAAATTGTTGTTTGTTCTTCTTCAATTAACTTAGGAGTAGGAGTAGTTTAGTTGTTAGTATAATCCTTTGTGTAACTTCCTTTGATATAAATTTCTTCTAAATATAATGAATTGATGATTTGTGTTAGGACTTTTTGATTTAGAAATGATAGTGTACTTCTGACCTTAGAATGATGACCATTGCAGTCAATTTCCATTTTCATATAAGATAATATTGCCTAACAGCCCTGATTGATTCATTATTTTCCTTATCTTTCCAATCTGGCACTTATAACCAGAGTTTGTCCCACTCAACTTGTTCCCTTGTACTACTTTTGTATCACAACTTTCAGTTCAATTTAGGCCATTCGACCATTCCTACTTAAATTATGATTATCATATGCACCTTACCGTGACTTTTAATTTAGGAGCACAAGACTAGTTGTTTTCTCAAAACCAATTTCACATGCATGACCTAAACATGACACCCTACACCCATGACCTTCGTGTCCCACTCGGACACAACATCTTGTGCTTTATTTGCTTCACACGACTTTCCTGACACAAGATCCCATATTGATTTACCCCGCGGAGTCGCTTTTATTTCCGACTCGAACTGGGGACACCTTTTCAACCTAAACTTGTCGAGCCAAATTTTGGATATGACCCATTTTAAGCCTACTACCCATATTTTACTTGTTGATCTTGTGTGCTGCTAGGAAGAGGCTGCGACCTTGATTGTTGGGGGTTTGACCTAGAGGAGTACGACCATCTTAATTTCGAGGACGAAATTCTTCTAAGGGGGGTAGACTTGTAACACCCAGTTTTCCAAATGAGGATAATTTTGAACTTTTGTATTTTAAATCATTAAAATATTAGATTTTAGTCATGATATAATTTTTGGTGATTTTTAGTTATTTTAAAACTATTTTAAATGGTGATATGTGAATTTGGTGTTTTGATAGTGTAACCTTAGTCATGCATGACCTAGAAGACTAGTCATGATCATGGAGACCTAATCATGTGTTTAGAATCTCATATTTTTACTTTTTAGCCTAAGGGTAATTTGGTCATTTTGACACTTTTGTGAAATTGTAAATTATATAAATTAAATATGTGCTAGTTAATTATTTGAGACTTGACCTAGAAGTTTAGCCTAATCTAGATGTTAGTCATGACCCTAGAGAATAAGTTAGAGGGTTTCAACTAAGTAATCAAATTAGATTAATATCTAGATATTTGTTAGTGTGATATTTTAGGCTAAATGTTAAGAAAGGTTACTTTAGTTGTGAGCCTTTAGATTGGCTTAAATTTGTTGGAGAAGCCTTGACCACTCATCCTAAACCCTAATCCTAACCTAATGGCAGCCATCAAACACCCCCTCTATAAATACAACACATTAACCCTTTAGCATTATTTTAAATTATTTTAATTGCCTTTTTTTGTGTTCTTCCCCAATTCCTCTCCAAATACCCAAATCAACTCCAATTTGAGCCTAGTCTTTTGCATTGGACTCCCTACAGTAGAGGACACCATTAGTGGGTAGCTAACAAGGATTCAGAGGCTCGGGATCGTCGCAAGTTGAAGATGAGCCCTCATTCAAAAAGCTCTAAATTAAGGTTTCACCATCAATAGGTAAAACCCATCAAACCTATTCAAATTCTAGTTTTCTTTCCAAGGATGCATTCATCTAGGTATAGCCTAGCTGTGGGTCAAGTTTGGTAGGAAATCGCGTCCATTTAGTGTCCGTATCGGACACGTATCAGTGTCCTTGAATAAGTGTTTGTTGAATTGCCTCTTAGGATTAAATGTTGTTTAATTTGAATTCTATTTTAAAGAGATTATAGCCCTATTGTCACGCCCCAGAACCAGAACACTGGAGAGCAGGGACAGACATAGCCAGCTACGTATAATAAAATAGAATCCATCTCATTATACGGTCACGGCTGTCTAGATATATGAGGGTTTATCTACAAGCCAACAGTCTCTTAAGGTCTATAACAAGCCTAGTGTCTCAATCACAAGCAAGTAAGTAAATGTTACAAGATGTAAGATCACCAAATATACAATAGTAAGGCATCCCAAACATTACATATTCAGCTGATCATGAAGCTAGTCGTTACAAAATGTGAGGACTAGCAAGAGTTTCAGTCATACATGATCAACCCTAGGTTGCCAATCATGTTACAGCCCGTAGGCAGACAGTAAGTAAAAATGTACACGAGCTAACACTTGTTCGGCGGCTAAACGCCTCAAAAGAATAATTTTACAATAGAGTGGGAGAGCCAAAAATACCCCACTCGTTGCCAGAATTTTGACTAGTGGTCACCATGTGGC
This sequence comes from Iris pallida, assembly GCA_029216955.1. Classification (NCBI taxonomy): domain Eukaryota; kingdom Viridiplantae; phylum Streptophyta; class Magnoliopsida; order Asparagales; family Iridaceae; genus Iris; species Iris pallida. The sequence continues at coordinate 17,808,383 of JANAVB010034617.1, forward strand.
TGGAAGGTCGGTAGATCCTCTGGTGCTGCTCCGGTATCTGGCCATACAAAACCAGCAGGGTCAGAACCCAGAAAGAGCAAGTGCCACAAAGGAGGCTTCACTTAGGAACTAAAACCAGCAATTAGCACAAGAATATAATTACATAAAAGACAGTAATAAAAAGGGCTAGATGTTAAAAGAATAACAACAGTCAAAATAGAGTACGAGGTGTAGCGCCCCGCTTTAGATAGGCGACGAAACTTCATAATATGCTTACGCCGAGTCAGATCGGCTGGGAACTCAGATGGCCGTCTGACTCGATTGCTAAGCTTGGTAAACGAATAACGCCTTGCGGCATCGATTTAAATCGATTTGGACGGAAGTTACGAGAATCGATCCAACTAATAGAATGACTTCTGTTAGAATAAGTCCTAGATGTGTTTGCCATTGATTGTAAAAGTACAGAACAGTTTTATGGGAGGACTGAACTTAGACTCACAATACAAACTCGATTGTACAAAGAAAGCCTAGGGACGAAAATCTAGGTACAGCAGTCTAAGTACAATTGTTTATTTTAGATTCTGGGAGGTGACGATAGAGGCTCGGGAAGGCGACGGCAGCCCTGCCTTACTCCTTGGACGATCGGTATGCAGCCTTGGCTCCTGTGAAGAGATGGTTGGCGTTGATGAAGAAATGCTCTTCTTGCTCTCCCTCTATTACTCTTCTGGCTTCTCTCTCTCTCTGTGTATTTTCTCTCTGATTATTAGGGGAGTCTCTCTGTATCTCCCGCAAGGGAATGGCACCTTGCTTATTTATAGGAGTGGGGGTATCATTAGGGTTTGGATGATTACCCATTCTCAAAGTGGCGGCGGCCTGATGTTTAATCAATCTGGACCATTAGTCTTAGGCGTGAAGGATCTGAGCCATAAATGTGGATAGTATTGAATCCTGTGAATGATTAATGCTGATTGCTTTAAATCTTCATGATTGGTTGTGTCAAGCTTGGATCTCTCACCACGTGTCCCATTGGCTTGATCACGAGTGATATGCCCTGATCTTATTAATTATGAAGATAACGTTAAATATGGTTATTGGGATCTGGTAAATCTCTGATTGATTTAAAACCACGCGTCCCATAATTATCCTGCTACCGGCTGTCAAGTCATGGGGGCAATTGAATCTCTGCCACGTGTCTTAATGGTGGACCCTGCCAGAGCCGTATGATATCCATAAACCGCTTGAGACAGCGTCTCAGTGAGCCGCATAGGTAGAGTACTTGCGAGCCGCATGGGATGGCTTCTTGGTGAGCCGCATAGGTATAGTACTTGCGAGCCGCATGGGATGGTTTCTTGGTGAGCTGCAGGAAGATGATTCCTGCCAGCCGCATGAAGCTGTTCTTCAATTGAGCCGCATAGGAGTAGCCACGTGGCAATCATAGATTGTGTCAGAAATTTTCTCATGTTCCCGAAGAGTCTGTCATTATGACAGAACCATCATGGCACTTTATGCCAAAGCCATCAGCTGTCAAATCACGGCAGAGCATTAAATAAGACCATTACTTGATGGCCAGCTGTGTGAAGGGATCCCACGGGGACACGTGGTGTTGATCGAGCCGCATATCTCTGTTGGTCGTTTGTGAGCCGCATATACTTCCGAACCGCATGAGGCTGGGAGACTCTTTGAACCGCATGGGACTGTCACTATGTAAGCCGCATGGATTCTCCTGCTCTGAGCCGCATGAGACTGAGAGTCTCTCCGAACCGCATGGGACTGCCCCTGTATGAGCCGTATGGAGTTCTGTTTCGAGCCGCATAGAGCATCATTCTGATATTTTCCATGCTTCTACAGGACCCCATTCAAAGTTTTCAATTTGTAAAATTGAAATACTTTGAATAAGAAGCATGGCCTTTGCTAACCGCATAGATGGTTCAGCCGCATGGATTTATCTGGCCGCATGAACTGTTAGGCCGCATAGACTTTTTGCCACGTGTCCCAACCACGTGTGCAAATCTTTCTGCATTAAATGCCCTTGATTCATTTTTTGAATTAACGCCGCCTTTTGGGGGAGGATCCCAAGGGTCAGTTTTGCTTTGACCGAAGCGTTTTGCCTTTATTCTTTTAGGCGGCGTGCGGATCGAGGCGTTTGTTGATTTACGAGCCTCCTTCGCCTATAAATAGGAGTAATTTATTCTTTGAGGGTTTCTTTACCTTCTCTCTTTGCTCGAACTCCTTGTTGCCGACTTCCTTTTCGTCTTCTCCCATCAACGATCGACAATGGCTCCCAAGAAGACTACCGCTGCTACGGGCAAGAAGGCTGCATCGTCGTCTGCGACAGCGAAGGGCAAGAAGGCCGCGTCTTCATCGACTGCGGCGGCGAACGTGGCGGCTCCTCCGCCGACTGACGTGCCTATTTTTTATCCCGACGTTCACCCGCCTATTGCTGGTAGGACCATCAACATGAACTGTCATGGCTATGCCGCATATCTTATGCGCGAGCCTGTATTTCCAAGTGTGCTGCGTGTCCGACTCATGTTCGAACCGCATGGGATATGACCCAGGCCTGAGCCGCATGAAAGTTGTTGTTTGCAGCCGCATAACTACTTCATCATCAGGGCCGCATAAGCTCATCTGGACTGGACCGCATGAACTTTTTCAAACTGAGCCGCATAAGCCTATTTCGAACTGAACCGCATAAGATCATTTGAACTAGACCGCATAAGCTCATCCGCACTGAACCGCATAAGCCTACCTCGAGCCGAACCACATAAGCTTATTCGAATTGGACCGTATGAGTTCATCCGAACTGAACCGCATACGCTTATTTCGAACCGAACCGCATAAGCTCATTTGAACTGAACCGCATGAGCTCCTTCAAACTGAGCCGCATAAGGCTATGCTGAACTAAGCCGCATAAGCATCAAGTAGTTGTGTTTCGGCTATCTTTTTGACCTTGTTTCTTTTCTTTCTTCAGTGAATCTGCCAGTAAATCCTGCGAGGGCACTTCTGGTTGGCTCGAATCAGTTTGCCATGGATGTGCGACGAGACGATTTAGTTCGTCAAGTGTCCAAGCAGCTCCTTGTTAATGAACCTTTGGAGCGACTAAATGCTATCAGGGTTCAATCTTTCCAATTCCTTAGTGACACGATGAGCTCCGGGAAGCCTAATGGGAAGCATCTGAGGCCGATCTTCCTCTTTGGGGATGCGTTGATCATAGAAAACTCCCGAGTGCTGGATGTTTCCGAGAGTTGGGATTTTAATCTGGACGGGATGCCGATTCATATCCCCATTATGAAGCATCATTTCCCTTTTGCGTGGTTCAACATGATCTTATTGGATAGGCAGATGACAGACTCCCTCACTCCCACCAGACCGGGGATGTTTGTTGGTAACATCCGTTACAACAAAACTACTGGGTCAGTACGCGCGGTCAAGGATCCGGCCAGTCGATCTGTGATGGGGTTAGCTCCGGGTACCTTTATCAACACACCCGGTCTTAACTTCTTATTCTCTCAGGCTGATACATTTCTGAGCCAGCTTGCTCGCAAAGGGTCCTATCCTGTTGGCAGATTGGTGCTGCCGAGCTGGTTACAACCAATTCCTCCGTGGGCTAACCTGACCTCGTGGGTTCTGCAGAACTACGGGGAATTTTTGCGAGAAGTCAATCTTTATGATGCTATCCGGGGTACCAGCCACGGATTGCCCGTTAATAAGCCGTTATTCATGGCCCTTCGGGAGATGTATAATCATCGGACAGGAACTTTCTTCACACCTGTAGGGGAGTTGGGGCTCGCTCTTCATGAGATGTATGTTGTCTCCAAGCTCCCCTGGGGGGACGAACCCTTCGAAGCGTACACTCCGACGAATGAGGAGTTCCAGGATTTGGATCGACGATTCCCAGGCTTTGTCACTGTGTATCAGGAACTGTTGTGTCATCATAGCACCTGCCACCGAACGGCTATCCAGAAAAATAATAGCTCGGAAGGGGACGCTCCCCATACCAACTCTTGGGTCTCATATCTCTTCAAATTCAGTGCTGCTGGCCGAGTTACTTCCCGAGATCGTCAAACTCCTAGGGAAGTAGAAGACTTGGTGTCGACTGCTAGGAGGTCGAAGTCTAAGGGTGACAAATTTGGGAGTCAGATTGACTCATTTAGCTATTTTATTATAGTACTCGACGGCTGTCAGAGAAGGCACTCCTGGCAGGGTTTTTAATGGTATGGCTGCACAATTGTGCGATCTCAGGAGGGGCAGGTGCTATTGAGAGGATTGGCCGTCACTTCATTCTTCCCGCCGTGAAGTTGGCCTTTGGGGTCAGGCTGGCTCTTCTTCCTGCTATGGTGTGCAGCATTCAGCATGGTCTCCGCGCCTTCTCGTCCAAGGTCGTCGCTCGTGACGTGGCGATGGATTTTGAACGTATAGAGCTGCCTTATCATTACTTGCTGGGATGGCTGTTGTTGCATTATCAGTCTTTAATGAGGCCTGGGACGGGAGATGGCGTTACGGACGACGACGCTTTTCTTTTCAGGTATCACCATCAGCCTTGGGAATGTAGTACCATGCCGGCGTGTCGGAGGATGCTAGCGAGGGTGGACGGATATGATTTCTTCGTGTCCGTTCCCCGTTTTACCGACCAGAAAGTGAGGAGTGTTCATATCGATGGTGTTGGACCTCCTCATTTGTTACCTGAGAAGATGTGTTTCTGGCTGCGTAATATTCGCCCAGCGCATTTAGTTTATCACAATCACAACACTGTGTACTTGGAGCCCTACTTGCCCAGTAGGTTTGCCCGTCAATTTGGGTACAGTCAACTATTCCTTGGGCGTCCCAGTTCCTGCCTGGGATTTGAGGGTAGCATTCTCGATGGTATTAGGGCATGGAGCTACTATGACACTTGTCATACTCGAACTAGCTTCTCGGTTCCTGCGGCAAATGTGATAGGGGAAATCCTGCATATGGCGGCCTTATATCATGTTACGACAAATCAGCCTCCTCTCGATTTTGACCCGAGGACTAGCTTCATCGTGGGCACTCGTCTGGCGGAGAAGGCTACGATGTCGAGGGCAAAGAAGAAAGGGATGAATAGGGTTCCTACGCCCGATTCCGAGTCCTTTGACACAATTGAGGAAGACAACGAGCAGGACGATGAGGACTCTCTCTCTTCTGGTGGTGAAGCAGCAGCGGGTCAGCCGCCCATCATGGCAGATGAGATGATGATGGATCAACCGTCGGTCGTGTTAGATGAGGCGGTAGATCAGTTGCCACCTGTATCGGAGGTGGTGCGGGTAGAACTACCGCATGCCGTGCCTGGTTCCTCGCGTAAGCGAGGCCGGCATGAGTCTACGGGCGGAGCGGTGGCCTTTTCCGTGAAGAGAGCTGCGGTCGGACCTCGTAGGCTACTTATTACGGAGAGGGGTGAGGATGATGATGCTGCTCCGAAGGTATGACTATGTCGGAGCTATCTCCTTGTTGTGGCTTTCTTTTCTCTTGGAGATATGACCTGGCCATTTTTTCTTTGTAGGCATCTGACGAACCAGGCTCTCCTGAACCGTCTGCTGCCCCTGGAGTTGATCCGGCCCTTGCTTCTTTGATTAACGACATGTGTGCCGCGGTCCTTTCTGCGGGGGCTCTCTCAGCGGCGGCTGGGAGCTTCCAGGTTGCTGAGGCCTCGGCCCGGGGTGACGAAGGTTTTCTCGGGCCTGTCTCCGAGATCGCTGAACTTCAGCAAGGCGGCGCCGATCCCGTTGCATCCCCTTCCGAGGGTGCAGGGGCGGAGGAGTCTATTATACCTGACTCGGAGACTGCTGGTGAAGAGGCTGCGGTGGCTGTAAGCGAACCTCAGCCTCCACACTCCTCCACTGGTAAGATAAGCCAAATATTGACTAGTGAGGGGGCTTATTTGCTCTATCAATATATCCTCCGAGTCAAATCGTTTCATGGTTGCCTTGTCCTACAGGTCCTGACCCTTTACTTCCCACCGCGGATGTTCTTGGGGAAGGTTTGGCCTGCCGCGATCTAGAAGAAAGGGGCGTTTCCTCTCCTTCGCCGTCTCATGTCGAGGGGCCTCCTGCCAGCCCCGGGCAGATGGGAATGGAGCTGGCGATGGTCTCCGCCTCATCCTCTGCTGATTATATGGCTCCGGAGATTGACCTCTCGGCCCTGCCGAGTATTTAAGTTCTACGGGCTGCTGAAGAGGAGCTAGCCGCTGTTCAGACGTCCTTCCGCACGAAGTTTGCTTCTCTTGTGGCAGAAGCGACAGATTCTGTTGCATCTTCTTCAGTGCTGCCAGCTACACTCCTATTGACGTCGGCTTCTTCGGAGGCTCTGGACGAGGTGTCGCAGGATGTAGTTGACAGCTTCTACCGCCATTTAAAGAGGGGCATAGATGGTGCCATAGAGCGGAGGACCCCTTTCTCTCTGTCCTTGCGGTGTGCTCGGGGTCAGATTGAAACTTTGAAGACTCTTTCTGGCGGGGTAGGGTTGGCTGCGCTCCTGGAGCCTAATTTGGCAGAGGCTGATCAGCTTGTGACCCAATTGCTGGCGATACGGCAGGCGGGCTTGCCTGCTACGATTGAACGGGAGCGGGGCTTCCTCATTGCTGCTCGGGATAGGATCAAGCTCGCTCGAGATACTGCCGGGCCAGTTGTGCAGGGGGACCTTGACAAGTTCTCTGCTTCGTATGACAGGCTGGGTCGTCGAAGTCAGGCTTGTCGGGCTCGGGAAGAGTCTGCTTCTCGTGGAATCGCTGACACGAAGGAGCGGATTCTCGTACTCCAGAGGGAGTTGACCTTCTTAGAGTCAGAGCTGGAGGCTGCTCGTGCGGAACAGGAGTCGATCGCTCGGGAGGCCGAGAGGGTTTCCCGATCTTCTGTCAACCTGGAGCGGGCCTTTCAGAGATTCGAGGATAACTGGCAAGCCCATGCTCAACTGGAGGACGAGGCGGTGCTGACCCAAGAGGCGGAGCGTCGAGCTACCCAGAGGTTTGAGCGGTCGGCTGCCTTGCTGACGGACCGTCTCAGGGCGTTATGTGCCCCGGAGCAGTGATCAGCTTTCTGTTTTTCTTTTGCTGTTGTTTTCTTTTTCGTCTTTTTGTTTTGATTTTGTAAAGGATGTGATGCTAAACGATGTAGCACTTTGAATTTTGAATGAATGAGCATATTTCAACTCATCTTCTCTTTCTTGTACTTGCGGTGTTTGTGGAATTGGACTTGCTGGGGGATTATTTGTGGACCCATCACCCTGGGCGTACCTTGGTTTTAGGTACGAGTAACAAGTTTTGGAGATGAATACCTAGAACAACTTCGCGATAAGATAGCTATAGAAGTTTTTGGTATTCAGGAGAATGCCAAGGAGCAGCTGGGCTCTCAGGTATGATAGGGAAGGGATGGGCGCATACTGGAGATCCGGTATAGCATCTGTGGTCGACTGAGGACATTTGTGGTCAACAGAGGACGTTTATGGTCAACAGAGGACATTTGTGGTCAACAGAGGACATTTGTGGTCAACAGAGGACGCTTGTGGTCAACAGAGGACATTTGTGGTCAACAGAGGATATTTGTGGTCAACAGAGGACGTTTGTGGTCAACAGAGGACGTTTGTGGTCAACAGAGGACATTTGTGGACCTATTATCCTTGTCGTACTCCGGTTGTGGGTACAGATAATAGGTTGAAAGGGAACCGACATACTTACTCAGAGGTAATGGGGACATGGCAAGCATGAAGGTTTCTTCGACGGAGCCTTCCTACTCAGAGGTAATGAGGACATGGCAGGAGTGGGATCAATGAAGAGGGGGTACATAGAACGACTCAGAGGTAGGAGAACGTGGAAGTTCTATGCGAGGGGGCGGTTTGTTTTTGGTGGAAGTGAAAACGACTCAGAGGTAATGAGGACATGGCCGTTTCGAAAATTTGTGGATCGATTACCCTTTTTGTGCACTGGGAGTGCGGGTAGTGGATCATGAGGGAGGATCTCTTCCAGGAAGAAAGTTCAGAGGTATAATCATACGTGACTTACTATCTGAAAGAGTGACCGGAATGTGAGTTCAGAGGCACCAGCGGGTACATAACTCGGTAATTTAGAATATTGAAAAAGTGTGAGTTCAGCAGCACCAGCGGGTACATGACTCGATAATCTGGAGGGAATGTGGAGGTGAGTTCAGTGGCACCAGCCGGTACATGACTCGATAATCTGAAATGTTGTGGATGTGAGTTCAGCGGTACCAGCAGGTACATGACTCGATGATCTGGAGGGAATGTCGTTTAGACATAATATTTCTTCAGGAACTTGCCGTTGACGGGCAACATGAGCAAGTCTCCGTTTTGTTTTGCGAGGAGGTAAGCACCGTTGGAGAATACTGCCTCAATGATAAATGGGCCTTCCCACTTTGGCTGGAATTTGCCGGCGGTCTTATGAGTCATGACCATCGGCCTCCGGACTGCCAGAACGAGATCGCCCACCTGGAATGTTCTGATTTTGACCTTCTTGTTGAAGGCTCCAGAGATGCGTGCTTGGTATAGCTCAATTCGCTGCTGAGCCAAGAGGCGCTTTTTATCTAATGCCTCCAATTCCTGTAGCCGACGATGGTGGTTTTCGTCTGTCGTCAATTGATGTGTGAGGGCGACGTGTAGTGAGAGGATCTGAGTCTCCAATGGGAGGACTGCCTCACTCCCGTACACCAGGGAGAATGGTGTATTCCTGGTGGCTGTTCGAACTGTGGTGCGATAAGCCCATAAGCATTCGCCGAGCTTCTCGTTCCAGTCGCGTTTGTTGGAGGAGACAAACTTCTTGAGGAGTTTGATGATTGTTTTGTTGAATGCCTCTGCCAACCCGTTCGTTGCCGGGTTGTACGGTGTCGAAGCGACATTCTGAATACGGTGCTTATCGTAAAATCGATAGAATGCGTGGCTTGCAAACTGCGGACCATTATCATGGATGATCCTTTGGGGCAGTCCAAAGCGGTAGATGACGTGATGCTTAAGGAAGCTGATCACGTTTGAAGTCTTAACTTCTGCGAGTGGGACAGCTTCCGTCCATTTGGAGAAGTAATCAGTTATCGCAAGTATGAAGCGATGTCCTCGGGAGGAAGGTGGGGTGATTGGACCAATGATATCCATTCCCCATGCTTCGAATAGCCAGGACGCCACTGTCGGATGTAGAAACTCGGATGGTTGGTGAATGAAGTCCGCGTGGACTTGGCAGGCTTTGTATTTTCTAGCATAAGCTATCGCGTCTGCCACCATCGTGGGCCAATAGTAGCCCATTCGTCGAAAACGGTCTTGCAATTTAGGACCGGGCTGGTGGACCCCGCAGACGCCATCATGAGCTTCTCGTACGGCTTCTTTGGCTTCTGCGTTTGACAGACACCGAAGCAGTAATCCGTCGTAGGAGCGACGATACAGCATTTTCGTCTCTGTATCGTAGAAGAATCTGAGAGAACGCCGTCTGATGGAAGTGGCTTCCTTTGGGTTCTCGGGCAGGATGTCGTAGACGACGAAGTCGATGAATGGTTGTCTCCAATCTGGGGCATCATCGATCGTCTGGGCGGAATAACTCGCCACGAATTGCACATTGTTCTTGGGACAGACCAGTTCGTGGCCTATCACATCCACTGATTGGCGATCATAGTTCAGAACTGCTAGAGAAGCGGCAAGACCAGCTAAGGCATCAGCTTCGATATTTCGGAATCTGGGGACATGTTCGATGAAGAACCCCTCGAACGACGAGATGATGTCAATCGCTATTTGGTGATAAGGGATCATGTCTTGGTGGCGGACCTCGTATGAGCCCCGGATCTGATTGACGATTAGTTGGGAATTACCGTATGCTTCAAGGTATTCTACCTCCAGCTCTGTTGCGAGTTGAAGGCCAATGACCAGAGCGTTGTACTCGGCCACATTGTTAGAGCAGGGCTCTGTAAGAGAATAAGCGCGGTTAATCACCAATCCGGAAGGGGAGACTAGCACTACCCCGACTCCGACGACTATATTGCCTTTAGGTCCGGTCCTCGAAGCACAGTCGAAGAACATTCGCCATATAGCCTCGTGAGAGGTTGCATGCGAGTCGGCGACCTCATCTGGGATCTCTTCATATATTCTGGAGGACTCCGAGCCTGGGTGGGCTGCTAAGAAGTCTGTCCGGGCTTGACCTTTGACTGCCTTTTGTGGGACGAAGATCATATGATAAGGGGATAGCAATATTGCCCATGTAGCGAGGCGAGAGCTGAGTGCCCCTGGTTTAGTCATGAGGACCCTGAGAGGGTTGACTCGTGAGATCACATGTATCGTTTGTCCGGTGACATAGTGTCGCATTTTCTGAATGGCGAACACCAGGGCGAGACATTCCTTCTCCACAGCGGTGTATCGGTGCTCTGGCCCAATCATCATTCGGCTGAGGTAATATATGGCTTGCTCATGGCCTGCGTCGTTGTTTTGTGCCAGCAGAGCCCCGAGGGAGTGTTCCATTGCTCGTACATAGAGCATGAATGGTTTTCCAGGGACCGGGGCCACCAAAACTGGAGGATTTGACAAATATTCTTTGATGCTGTCGAAAGCACGCTGACATTCCTCGTCCCATACGAATGAGACTCCTTTCTTCATGAGGTGCGTGAACGGTCGGCATCGCCCGGAGAGGTTAGAAATGAATCTCCTGATGTAAGCTAGCCTCCCTTGGAGGGCTCTGAGTTCGCGGAGATTTCTCGGGGGGCCCATCTCCATGATTGCTTTCGTCTTCTCAGGGTCTACATGGATACCCTGTGCGGTGATGATGAAGCCCAAGAACTTCCCGCTGGATACGCCCAGAAAGGACTTCGCAGGGTTCATTTTCAAATTGTGCGCTCGCATTAGGTCGAATACCGTCCTTAGATCCTGCAGATGGTCTCCCTTGCAGCGACTCTTAACGGCTATATCGTCAACATAGCACTCCACTGTCTTGCGTAAGTGGTCTCTGAAGATGATGCTCATGACTCTTTGATATGTGGCACCAGCATTCTTTAAACCGAAAGGCATGACTGTGTAGCAGTACGTGCCAATTGGTGTTCGGAATGATGTATGCTTCTCGGCATCAGGAGACATTTTGATTTGGTTGTACCTCGAGAAGCCATCCATGAATGACATACGTTCGAAGCCGCAGGTATTGTCGATCATGATGTCTGTGACAGGAAGGGGGAATTCATCTTTGGGGCACGCCTCGTTCAGATTGCGGAAGTCGATGCAGATTCGAATCTTTCCATTCTTCTTGAGGACGGGTACTATATTGGCGACCTAATCGGGATGTTGCTCCTCACGAATGAAGCCGCTGGCTATCAGTTTGTTGACTTCGGCTTCGATCGCGTCCATGATGCCTGGGCGGAAGCGTCGCTGTTGTTGTTTGACTGGCTTCGCATCTGGCCTAATGTTAAGTTTGTGAAGAGCAATATCAGGATTTAACCCTGGCATGTCTTCATAGCTCCAGGCGAACACATCAATGTATTCTCTGACAAGTTCTAGCAGCGATTCTTGTTCCTCGTCTGCTAGGCTTTTACTGACGAAGATTGGTTTTGGGGAAGATTCGCTGCCGAGGTCAACCTGTATGACTTCATCTTCAGTAGGAGGTTCTCTCAGTTCGAACCATTTTTTCCATTGTGCATCCAATTGCTGGGCCCACGGCTCTAGCTCGAGGATCTCGGGGATGTCTTCGTCTTCCTCGTAAGCGTCGGCGAATGCCATGTTGACTGACAAGACTTGTCTGAACACGTCTCCGATGCTGGTATCCGAGTCAGAAGTTGGTGACCCGGTTGAATGTGACTGCCGGTCGCATTCTTCATCTGAACTCTTAGGGGTCATGGTAGGCGTTACATACCCTAACCCGCGTCGAGTTTTGTTATAGTAGTCCCGTGGTTTGCCCGTCGGGACTGACGGCTTCAAAGGTAATCGTCGCCCAGTGCCGTAGTTCAAACCTGGCGTCGTCTCCAGATCATACCCCTATTTCTGCATGAGATATTTGGATTGGGGGCTATAAAGATACAGAGGCAGTCTTCCGGCATCTGACTCGAGGTCGGCTTCCTCTATGGTGAAGGGATGCGGGTTGTTCGTCCGGCCGAAGATGATTGGATGGTCCCCTCCCTCGATTATTCGGTAAGCATCTTCTACTGGAGTAAGCTGGATCGCGGTGTACACATTTATCACCTGTGTGTGTAGGTGAGTGCCTATACCGTGTTCCATAGCATACATTGTACATAGCTTATTGAGCTCGGTGTAGTTCAAAGATAACCCTTTATTAATGAAGTAAGGTATCTTTTCTAAAGGGATTACATCATCTGCGGAGGGAACATCAGTGTGGGCGGCCACATACTTGGCTAACTCTGGTTCCTCTTCGGCTACCTTCTGTGTGAATGAGACTGAGAGGACGTCCTGGGAAGCTTGATTGTCAGTGGTTCAGTTGATGGAGCAGAGTGTGGAGTCGTTGGTAGACTAGCGACCCCCAGTTTGGCACTTGACGTGGAGCAAGGAGTGGCTGGTTCGCTAGAAGTGTCAGACCTTGCATCGGGGTGACGACCCTTCTTGGGAAGGCGTATCGTCAGTGGTTCAGTTGATGGAGCAGAGTGTGGAGTCGTTGGCAGACTAGCGACCCCCAGTTTGGCACTTGACATGGAGCGAGGAATGGCTGGTTCGCTAGAAGTGTCAGACCTTGTATCGGGGTGACGACCCTTCTTGGGAAGGCGTATCGTCAGTGGTTTGTCGGAGGGATTGAGCTTCTCCGTTTGAGGCTGACCGACTCTCGACAGTCTGATTGTTAGTGGCCCTGTTGAGGATCTCGGCACTTGGCCGGACCTTGGCAGCCGGATTATCATCTGCTCCTCTTGCGCCGAGAGACTGATCGCATCCTTCGCAGAGTGGCAGTAAGGGGTGCGGACCTGCCCGGTTTGCGAGCTTGGAGGTGGATCGTCAGAGGCTCTTCTGATCCTGTGGCCATTTCGGTACCAGCTTGTTAATTTCCTTCATCAAGGTGCCTCTTCGACTTTTCGTATAGACAGGAGTCCGAGTAGTAAGCTTCGACCCCTTTGAAGGGATCGATGTCAGCAAATTTCGTCTTCACGAAGCCGTATTTGTTGACATATTTGAAGCACTGGTGCAGCGTGGAAGGCACGATCATATAATCGTGTATCCATGGGTGCCCTAAGAGGATGTTGTAAGAAGTGTCTGCATCTATGACGTAGCAGGTGACTTCGGATTGGAGGTCGCCAATTTGACACTTCAGACAAATCTTTCCAATAGGGTAGCTCCTGCCCGAATTGAAACCGCTGATGGCGGTGCTTGTAGGTGTCAGGCGATGCATTGGGATACGGAGATGATGTAGCAGACCTTTCAGGATGATGCTTATGGAAGAGCCAGGATCTATGTGCATCCGATCCACCTTCACGTCGTCGATGTATCCCGTGTAGTATAGTGGGCGATCGTGGAGATTAGTTTTGATGAGCATGCCCTGCGGAGTGAAGACGATGTTCGGTATTGTGCCAGTGCAGGCACTATCCTGGAAGTCCACAGGTGAGTCCTTCCCGGTGAGGTTGGATTGAGCCAGATAGGCATCGGCATTTTGTAGTGCTTCGCTCAATACAATACGAACGTCCTTGGAGAGCCTTAGGAGTTCGTACAGTGACAGCTTGGCCGGTGTGTTAGCCAATTACGCTAAGATGTCAAAGTTGTAGGGCCTCTCTAGCCCTTGGGCTGCCTCTTTTCGGAGGGATTTGTCAAAGCGAGTCTCCCTCGGCCTAGGCTTGTCGGTCGTCGAAGGCTGAGCCGGTCCCGGAGCATCAGTTGTGGTGGGTTGATGATTTTCAGCTGGATTGTCAACCACAGGTTGGGATTGTGCCCCAGACCGCGTGACGACGGCTGTAGCTTCCTCGATGTCTGCCGAGATTGTGCGGCAGGATCTGATTTTTCCATTCTTTTTCTTGCAGATAGAAGACGATGTGGGCTGAGTCACTTTTGATACCAAGTCTGGATGGATCCATATGACCTTCCCTCGTGATGTGGTGAGAGGCACTAAACCAGTAGCCTGATCTCGGGGCGGTGGAAGATTAGTAATCTTCATTGTCGCCAGAGGGATGGGGACCACCCCGTCTTGAGTTTCCGTCGGAGGAAAGCTGTCGAATTGTACCGACACCATGTTGGCTGCCACCGTTACCTCTTCGAAATCGATGGCCAAAGCGTTCGAATCGATGAGGTTTTGGATGTATCGTTTCAGCTGGTAGCAGTCGTGTGTAGCATGATGGACATAGCGATGATAATGGCAGTACTTTGGATTCTCCATCTCTGCCGGCCACGGTTCCCGTCTTGGTGGAGGAAGCTGAATTCTGTCCCCTTGTATGAGCATGTCCAAGATGGGCTTGACGTGACCGTCTTCGAAGGAGTAAGTGATTTGCGGCCATTGTTTGTCTGCTGGCTTTGGCTCAGGTTTCTGTGCTGTGTCGGCCACCATTGCCTGCCTTTCTTTGCTATCCCGATTATTGGAGGGGCTATCCCCATTATCGTTGTTGGGACGCTTGCCCCTGTTTTCTCCGTCCGAGATGTGCAATCCCAGCTGGCGAGCCTTCTTCAGTCATTCTTCGGTGCTTGTGGCACTGATGATGAACGTCTTCCAATCCTTGAATTGACTTTCGCCCATCCAGAGACTGATCTTCGGAAGGAGTCTCTTATGGAAAATCTCGATCAAGGAGGAATCTGGGTTTCCAGAGGGCAACTTCATGGCGGTTTGGCGGAACCGCTCGATGTAGTTCCTTGTCAGCTCTTTCTCCCCTTGGACGATGTCCATGAGGGTGGACATGGTAATGTCCTGTCCTACTTCGTAGAATCTCTCCAAGAACATGCGTTTAAAGCCGGTGAAGGAGTGGATGCAGTTGTCCGGCAGATTGTGATACCAGTCGAAGGCGACTCCTTCCAATGCCCCGATGAATAATCGTATGAGAATGGCATTGTCATGGGGCAGATGGTCGGTGGTGACCTCGAAGTAAGTGATGTACCGACTTGCTGAGGTCTTGCCATCATAAAGATTGATATTGAACGGCTTATATCTTGGTGGGAATGGAACATCCCTCCATGCAGCGGGGTATGGTTGCCGTACTCTGAGGTCTTGAGAGTTTTCTCGAGCGTGGAACATGGCTCGGAGCTCCTGGACCTCTCTTCTTGCCTCGCGCGCTTCGTCTACGGCGGTGGGGGCCGTTGTTTTCGGAGGATTGTTGCCCGGGTTTGGTGCCGCTGAGTTCGAGTCCGCATTGACCGCGGGACCCGTGCTTGTTTGGCCAGGCGTCCCTCATTGCAGAGTTGGAAGGGCCGCTTTGATCTCGTCTACAGACTTGACCAAAGCAAGCAATATGGCTTCGAGACTGTCGATGCGCTGGCGATCACTGGAACCACCTTCGTTGCTGTCTGTCATGAATACCGTCTTCACATGAGAAGAGATAGACGAAGCGGTGGAGGAAGTGCCCTCT
This sequence comes from Iris pallida, assembly GCA_029216955.1. Classification (NCBI taxonomy): domain Eukaryota; kingdom Viridiplantae; phylum Streptophyta; class Magnoliopsida; order Asparagales; family Iridaceae; genus Iris; species Iris pallida. The sequence continues at coordinate 17,823,823 of JANAVB010034617.1, forward strand.
GAATCGTATCCCTGTAGCGAGAAATCATCGGGGTATGTGGGTATATTCCCTTCTGATTCAGACTCGGAAGGAAGAGTACCCCCAATCTCCGAGTTTGCCTCGTCTTGGGAGTTGTGGATGTCGTCGGGGACGTCGAGGTTTTCTGCATCTGATGTGAGAGTTGTCTCCCCCGGTTCGTCTTCTTGGAACATTGGGTTGCTGTGGAGGCTCGGAGGGATGCTACCCCCAGCCCCAGCAACCCCCTGCATTATGGACGACGAATCCCCCAATGTAGCAGATTTCGTCTTAGAGCGAGTACCTTGGAAGACTCCGGTGGTGGGTACCCGCTTAGACGACAGTCTTTTAGTCGCAGTGGTTAAGATCTTCGGGCTGGGAACATTCGTCTTCTTTCCTCTTCCATCAGCGGGGACTTTCTGAGCAGAGTTGCAGGAGACGACGGGTGGTGCCTCGTCTTCTGAAGATGGGTGTTGCAATCTTTGAAAGACAGACTGCCGGTCTTCTTGTATCGGCGTGCCACTGCAGCAGCAGTTGACGATGATTTGGGTGCAGTGACGTCCGTGGGAGGACTCTTTGCATCCCGATGCATCTTTCCTTTCCTTGCGTTTGTGGAGGATGGCCTCACGCAAGTCAGATGGGTCTGGATCGACCGTGTTTGCTTCCAGGATTTTAGAAGACTTTTGGAAACCTCTCTGTCCGTCTGCCGCCGGGGGCTGGACTCGAGTGGTTCTGAACAACTTTCCATCTGAGGCCCGCGTAATAATTAGCGGGGCGCCCTGATAGTCAGAGGTTGGGGCAGCTGACTGGGCTTGGTGGGCCCGCGCTGCCCTAGACTTCTTCTTTTTAGCACTCGCGGGTGCGTAATAGGAAGAGTCCAAGTTGAATATCACAGAGTCTGGCTTATCATCCAGAGAATCATCAGGGTCAGGACCGCATGAGAGACGGTCGAAGACTGATTGAGAGAAGCGTGGAACAGCCGCTATGCGGCTAGGATTGGGAACCGTGAGGCTGTCTGCATGCGGCTGTCTTTAGCTGCCGGATGAGTTGCTTTGGTGCGATTAGTAGGAGTCGCGATCGTGCAGGCTGGCCGTATGCGGTTGGCAATTGTGGCCGCATGGGTTTTCTGTAAGCGATTGACTTCAGTAACCGCATAAGCTTCATCCGTGTGGTTGGCAACTCTAGCCGCATAAGCTATGCGGCTGACAGATGTGACTGCATGAGTTTTCTTCATGCGGCTAGCGGATGTGGCCGCATGAGCTTTTTCCATGCGGCTAGCACCCTTATGCGGCTCGGATCGCGTAGAGTTCCTCTTTTCCCCTGCAAGTCCAACATCATAGTATTTTCTTCTGCCGGACTTGGGGACAGCAGAGTTGCCTACGGTCTGAAGTAGGGCCGCAGGAGAGTCTTGCTCGCCGTCTTGAACAACAGAGGGTATCTCTGCAAGAGCTTCAGTATGAACGAAGGATCGGGGTCTCCACTCCTTGCGGGCCTTCTTCGTGCGGTCTCGCTTCTGGACCGGGCCAACGCTCTTGTCGGAGAGCATTTCTTCGAACGCCTGTTGGTCGAACCGGACGACCATCTTCTGTTGCGTGGAGCCAAGCTTGGCTGCATCCGATTGCGTCACCAACTCCTCAGCCGTGGAGAAGTTAGTCCCCAGCAGAGTCTCCATCGTGTTTGCCATTGATTGTAAAAGTACAGAACAGTTTTATGGGAGGACTGAACTTAGACTCACAATACAAACTCGCTTGTACAAAGAAAGCCTAGGGACGAAAACCTAGGTACAGCAGTCTAAGTACAATTGTTTATTTTAGATTCTGGGAGGTGACGATAGAGGCTCGGGAAGGCGATGGCAGCCCTGCCTTACTCCTTGGACGATCGGTATGCAGCCTTGGCTCCTGTGAAGAGATGGTTGGCGTTGATGAAAAAATGCTCTTCTTGCTCTCCCTCTATCACTCTTCTGGCTTCTCTCTCTCTGTGTATTTTCTCTCTGATTATTGGGGGAGTCTCTCTGTATCTCCCGCAAGGGAATGGCACCTTGCTTATTTATAGGAGTGGGGGCATCATTAGGGTTTGGATGATTACCCATTCTCAAAGTGGCGGCGGCCTGATGTTTAATCAATCTGGACTATTAGTCTTAGGCGTGAAGGATCTGAGCCATAAATGTGGATAGTATTGAATCCTGTGAATGATTAATGCTGATTGCTTTAAATCTTCATGATTGGTTGTGTCAAGCTTGGATCTCTCACCACGTGTCCCATTGGCTTGATCACGAATGATATGCCCTGATCTCATTAATTATGAGGATAACGTTAAATATGGTTTTTGGGATCTGGTAAATCTCTGATTGATTTAAAACCATGCGTCCCATAATCACCCTGCTACCGGCTGTCAAGTCATGGGGGCAATTGAATCTCTGTCACGTGTCTTAATGGTGGACCCGCCAAGAGCCGCATGATATCCATGAACCGCTTGAGACAGCGTCTCAGTGAGCCGCATAGGTAGAGTACTTGCGAGCCGCATGGGATGGCTTCTTGGTGAGCCGCATAGGTATAGTACTTGCGAGCCGCATGGGATAGTTTCTTGGTGAGCCGCAGGAAGATGATTCATGCCAGCCGCATGAAGCTGTTCTTCAATTGAGCCGCATGGGAGTAGCCACGTGGCAATCATGGATCGTGTCAGAGATTTTCTCATGTTCCCGAAGAGTCTGTCATTACGACAGAACCATCATGGCATTTTATGCCAAAGCCGTCAGCTGTCAAATCATGGCAGAGCATTAAATAAGACCATTACTTGATGGCCAGCTGTGTGAAGGGATCCCACGGGGACACGTGGTGTTGATCGAGCCGCATATCTCTGTTGGTCGTTTGTGAGCCGCATATACTTCCGAGCCGCATGAGGCTGGGAGACTCTTTGAACCGCATGTGACTGTCCCTATGTAAGCCGCAAGGATTCTTCTGCTCTGAGCCGCATGAGACTGAGAGTCTCTCCGAACCGCATGGGACTGCCCCTATATGAGCCACATGGAGTTCTCATGTTCCGAGCCATATAGAGCATCATTCTGATATTTTCCATGCTTCTACAAGATGCAGCGGACTGCGTCTCGACGAGTGAGCTCTCTATAAGAGTCCCTTCGACGGAACCGGACTGCTGTATGGTTTTCTTGGAGCTTTTTCGCTGGGCTTGATGAAGTGCTTTCGCGTCGTTTTCATGGATGCAATTACAATTTCGATGCAAGGGGAAAAGAAGGAATTCTAACAAAGCATTGGTGCCATTGCAGGAGCTCGCGTAACTAAGGATTGACGTTGCATAGCGCTTGGACGACCGGCACGAAGCAAAGTAATCGGTGGGTGATTCGACCCTTCTTTTCTACTCTATCCCGCAAACTTATTCCTTGCTTCGAATTCATTCAAATCGAACGATGCCAAGTTAATTGCATGCCAATCCACTAAGGTCAAGAACTCGGGAAAATATATCGATTTTGAGTAATCTACTATGTAAAATACAAGTTTCTCACATAAACAAAAAAGTTTAAGGTTCTAGTAAAAAGATAGACTATTTCAAGTGCTGCAAAATAATATGAAACGTCGATCAATGGGTTATGATGCCTCGGACAATTTGGTGCCCACGGGACGCTAAATCGGTGTACGGCTTTGGAGAAAATGAATCGTTGCATGAGTTTCGAGAAATGATAATGCCGTTCGATACTATCCGCGCTATACAAAACTGTTGAATATATGAAACTGTTCGCACATAGGCATGGTCATGGACAGCTTGTGCACAAGTTCGTTTTCCTCGAAACGGTATCCGGGGCATCGGAACCGATTCGCCCTAGGGGGAATAATTTATCGTGCTTCGGCGCGAGGCATGCGGGACCTTCGGTAAGGCTTGCAACCTAGGCTGAAAGGGTAGCGTCGCACGCCAACTTCGATTAAGTCCCTAGTGGTGCATTGCACCAATGACCGCATATAAGATAGTTGCATGCTCACCTATTGTCTTATGCAGGTGTAAATATTATCTCTGTTTTCATGCAGGGACGAGCACGGCCGTGGTAAGAAATATGATAAACTGCGATGTTATACTGTATGCTTTATTACTCAAAGACGGCTATCGAATATGAACTGAATTCATTTAGTTCTAATAGAAAGACAACTCTAAAGCATGCCTACCCTAACGATCAGAGTCGGTTTAGACGAGTTGGTTCGTCTCGTCCATTTAGCAAGTGTGCTAATCCCCTCCCCCAATTTCCCCAGGTACGGCGGGCGCTCCAACCTAAAACGAAGCTGAAGTGCAGAGAGGCATTTTGAAGCTCTTCCTATGCTGAAGTATTTTGAAGCCAATTCAAGTCGACGGCTTATGTATAAAGGGGCGAATGTATGGGACGACAAGCGTAGTTCAGGCAACTTCTCGAATTTATTTTCTTCTGTTTTCAATCAATGTAGCCGCAACGGCATCCAATGTAATTACGACTTGCACTTCGTTGCAAGCTATAAATAAAAAGCATTTCTATCTTCCTATACTGCGTCTTAAATTCTGATTTTATTTGTGAAGTTTCAACTTGGCATATTAATATCAAAAACCAACGCAATATTCTGCCTTGTACGAGTGCAATTCCAGACTCTTACGGCATCACGCCTTAGCGAGGACGATCGAATCGACAAAATTAACATCGGGGACGAACGTTGTCGACTCGGGGCGTGACAAATTGGTATCAGAGCACAGTTATGTTTCTTCGGATTTTCAAAAGATGTTTCATTATTGGAATGTTCGTTGCGATGGCTCGATTGAAGGCTTGTCGGCATGCTGCATGAAATACAAGTTCCATACAGGTAAGCCCGTAGATATTTTTGAAAAATACTAACGGGTTTACACTATTTGTAGGAATGGCTAAGCGAGATAAGAAAATCGTCGGCCCAACAACCCAAACCGTGGATAGTACGTCGAGCACAAAGAGCACTGGCCCTAGCGAGACGACTATAGAGAAGATGCTACAGTTGATGGAACTGCAGCAGCAACAGCTTCAGATGCAATTCAAAGCCCAATTTGATGTGCAGCAGAAGCAGATGACCGCCCTGACTCAGATAGTGAGCAGGATGGCAGGCGATACCAAGGCGACGGACGCGATACTCGAGGGAAAGCACGATGATCTAGAAGAAGACGAGGAGGAAGAAGTCTCCCCGCAAATGATAAACTCTCCTTTCATGCTCAAAGTGAAGGAGTTTCACAAAATGAATCCGCCAAAGTTCAACGGCCGAGCAGAGCCCGACGTGGTAGTAGGATGGCTCGCAGAGATGGAGGACTTGTTCGATCTCCTCTGCATCGAAGGGTCCCAGAGGGTGGCCTGTGCGGTGCTGCAGTTACATTTAAGAGCACATGACTGGTGGACGGCGAAGAATCAAGAGATCTGTGAAACCGATGCCAACAAAAAGATTTCTTGGGAAATGTTCAAGACAGCCTTCCTTGAGCAGTACGTTCCTCGCGCCATCCGTCGACAGAAGGGGGATGAGTTCATGATGTTGAGGCAGGGGAATATGAGTGTTGAAGATTATGATGCAAGCTTCTCGAAACTTATAAAATTTGCTGGCGCCTTCCTGTCCAACAAAGAAGAATGGTGCGAGCGTTTTCAGCAAGGCCTCAACGACGAACTGCGTAGGGACGTCATGAACCAACGATGCCAAACTTATCGTGAATCCTACGAAGCCGTACTTGATAGTGAGCGGATCTTTGGCCGTATGTCACAAAGGGTCGTGCTTGTCGTTCGCAACAACTTCAACAAGCGTCCTAATGACGCTGGAGGATCGGGAGTACAAAAGCGTCCAAACACGTCTGAGAATCGTGGTCACTTTGCCGCAGTAAATTGCAATAGATGCGGCAAGCGTGGGCACCGAGCACCCGATTGTAGATTGAGAACATGCTTCAAGTGTGGCGAGCTAGGCCACTTCAGTCAATATCGTCAGGCGGGGAAGCCGAATCAACACAACCCACCAAGGAACACTCGGAATCCATATAAAGCGCCTACACTGCAAGGCGTAAATGCAGTGCCTGTGAACCCACAGAATCAACGCCACGGAGCTCAAGGCCGAGTTTATACCTTAACTCGGGACGAGGCGTTTGCGTCCGATACGGTTGTAACAGGTATATTACTCTACAAAGATATACCTGCTCGAGTACTATTCGATTCGGGTGCGACGCATAGCTTTATATCTGCTGATTATGCGAAAGAAAATAAAATAACCATGCAATCACTAGATATTAATACTAGCATTAGCACTCCGTCGGGAGTCGATATGCCTGCAAACTTTATTTGTAGGGATGGCCACATTTGCGTCGGAGGAAGATATCTATCCTTGGATGCCGTCGTGCTAGACATCAAGGATTACGACATAATCCTGGGCATGGATTGGTTGGGCGCTTGTCGTGAAACGATCGAGTGCACGGAGAAGAGAGTGGTGTTTCATCTTCCTGGCGAGACAGAGTTCTCATATTCGTGCGGCACGGCCTCGAAGACGGCAATGATGGTATCGGCAATCTCGGCGAGGCGTATGCTGCGCTCTGGCTGTACGGGATACTTGGCATCAGTTCGAGACACGCGGACGGATAATACAAACACAATGCAGACTGATGTTGTAGCAGATTTTCTCAACATTTTTCATGACGAGATGCCCGGGATGCCGTCGGGTCGAGAAATTGAATTCAGCATCGACACCTTTCCAGATACATGGCCGATATCAATGGCGCCTTACCGAATGGCTCCAGCAGAACTGAAGGAGCTAAAGGTACAATTACAAGAGTTGCTAGACCACGGATTTATTCGCCCTAGCGTCTCTCCGTGGAGAGCTCCCGTACTGTTCGTAAAGAAGAAGGATGGGTCATTGCGGCTATGCATCGACTATCGGGAACTAAACAAGGCGACCGTGCGAAACAAGTATGCTTTGCCGCGAATCGACGACTTGTTTGACCAACTGCAAGGCACGTCAGTATTTTCAAAAATCGATCTTCGTTCAGGCTATCATCAATTGAAGATCAAGTCCGACGACGTATCGAAGTCTGCCTTCCGTACTCGTTATGGTCATTACGAATTCCTCGTCATGCCGTTCGGTTTGACGAATGCCCCAGCCGCGTTCATGGATCTGATGAATCGAGTCTTCCGACCTCAAATAGATAAATTTGTAGTCGTATTCATCGACGATATCCTTGTCTACTCAAGGAATCGGGAAGAGCATGCAGAACATTTGAAGACGGTACTGCAGATTCTGCGTAAAAACAAATTATACGCCAAGCAGAGTAAGTACGAGTTCTGGATGAGTAGCGTGACATTCCTCGGGCACGTAATCTTTGCCGAAGGTGTCGCGGTGGACCCAAAGAAGATTGATGCGGTGGTGGATTGGAAACGACCTGCCTCGGCTAGCGACATTCGAAGTTTTCTGGGCTTAGCGGGCTACTATCGTATATTCGTGCGAAGCTTCTCAAAACTAGCGTCGCCTCTGACTTGCCTCACCCAGAAGGGAGTAGTATTTGAATGGAGCGACGACTGTGAATCCAGCTTTCAAGAGTTGAAGCAACGGCTCATCTGCTCCAATCCTTGCACTTCCAGACGGTCTAGAAGGCTTTCAGATATTCAGCGACGCGTCGGGAACTGGCATCGGGTGCGTACTCATGCAGAGAGACAAAGTCATCTCCTACGCTTCATGGCAGTTGAAGCAGCACGAGAAAAACTACCCGACGCACGACCTAGAATTGGCGACGATCGTCTTTGCGTTGAAGTTATGGCGGCACTACCTCTATGGTATGGCATGCAGAATCTACACAGATCACAAAAGCCTGAAACACTTATTTACGCAACGGAAACTCAACCTACGACAGCGACGATGGCTCGAACTCATAAAAGATTACGAGCTAACGATCGAGTATACGCCGGGCAAGGGAAACGTGGTGGCCGACGCACTCAGTAGAATATTTATGGGAATACTGGCCATAAACAAGGAGATACGGCGAGACCTTGAAGCGATGGGTATCGAACTCGGAATTGAGTATCGACACCTGCACCTAGCTCAGCTGAAGTTAGGATCGAGCCTGCTTAGCAAGATAACGACCGCACAGGAGGACGACTCATTCCTGAAGAAAATGCGCGAGCTAATTTCAACGGGAAGGGCGACTGACTTTACGAAAGACAGAGATGGGACGATGCGACTGAAGAAAAGGCTTTACGTTCCTGAAACTGCCAAACTCAGAAAAAAAATTCTGACGGAGGCGCATTATGCGAAGTACTCGTTACATCCTGGAAGCACCAAGATGTACAAGGACTTGCGCACAAACTTTTGGTAGCACGGCATGAAGAAAGACGTGGCTACGTTCGTATCGTAATGCATGGCGTGTCAGCGGGTGAAGGCGGAACACCAAAGGCCAGGCGGAGAGCTGCAGAACATCGCCATTCCCGAGTGGAAGTGGGACAGTATCTGGATAGATTTCATTGTGGGATTTCCGAAGACGCCGCGAGGGAATGACGCGATTTGGGTCATTGTTGATAGATTGACCAAGTCGGCTCACTTCATCGCAATTAAAGTAGGATGGAGCATCGATCGGTTAGCACAAATCTACGTCGATGAGATTGTTCGACTGCACGGGGTACCGGCCTCAATAATTTCGGACAGAGACGGGCGATTCCTATCGCGTTTCTGGACGAGCCTCCAAGCGGCGATGGGGACCAAACTGAACTTTAGTTCGGCGTAACATCCCCAAACAAACGGTCAAACGGAGAGGGTCAATCAAATCTTAGAAGATATGTTGCGTCTGTGTGCGATCGACCTAAAGACTAGTTGGGATACGTATTTGCCGCTTGCGGAGTTTGCGTATAACAACAGTTATCAGTCGAGCATTCAGATGGCTCCATACGAAGCGCTCTACGGGAGGAAGTGTCGTTCGCCGATATGCTGGGATGAAGTCGGAGAGCGATAAGTGCTTGGACCGGAACTGGTGGAGCAGGCCATCGAAAAGGTCCGTTTGATTCGAGATAGACTCCGCATCGCGCAAAGTCGACAAAAGAGCTACGCAGATCTTCGTCGACGACCGCTAGAGTTCTTGGTCGGAGACCATGTGTTTCTGAAAGTAACGCCCATGTACGGTGTGATGCGGTTCGGCGTTAAAGGCAAGTTGAGCCCGAGATTTGTAGGCCCCTTCGAGATCATTGAGCGAGTTACGACGGTTGCTTATCAGATCGTACTACCTCCTGCCTTAGCTGATGTGCACGATATTTTCCACGTTTCTCAACTTCAAAAATACGTACATGATCCAAGTCATGTGGTTATCTTCGATCAGTTGGAGCTACGTACAGACTTGTCTTATTCGGAGGAACCTATTCAAATTTTGGACCGCAAGGAGAAAGTGCTACGAAATCGGTTGATGTCCTTGGTCCGCGTGCTTTGGCAGAACCATTCAGTCGAGGAGTCGACGTGGGAGATGGAGGCGAAGATAAAAGAGAAGTACCCTACATTGTTCGTCTAAATTAAGGTCAGACCCTTGTTCTTAAGTTTCGGGACGAAACTTTTTCTTAGTGGTATATTATGTAGCGCCCCGCTTTCGATAGGCGACGGAACTTCATAATATGCTTGCGCCGAGTCAGATCGGCCGGGAACTCAGATGGCCGTCTGACTCGATCGCTAAGCTTGATAAACGAATAACGCCTTGCGGTATCGATTCAAATCGATTTGGACGAAAGTTACGAGAATCGATCCAACTAATGGAACGACTTCTGTTGGAATAAGTCCTAGATGCAGCGGGCTGCGTCTCGGCGAGTGAGCTCTCTATAAGAGTCCCTTCGACGGGACCGGATCGCTGTATGGTTTTCTTGGAGCTTTGCCGCTGGGCTAGATGAAGTGCTTTCGCGTCGTTTTCAGGGATGCAATTATAATTTTGATACAAGGGGAAAAGAAGGAATTCTAACAAAGCGTTGGTGCCATTGCAGGAGCTCGCATAACTAAGGATTGACGTTGCATAGCGCTTGGACGACCGGCACGAAGCAAAGTAATCGGTGGGTGATTCGACCCTTCTTTTCTACTCTATCCCGCAAACTTATTCCTTGCTTCGAATTCATTCAAATCGAACGATGCCAAGTTAATTGCATGCCAATCCACTAAGGTCAAGAACTCGGGAAAATGTATTGATTTTGAGTAATCTACTCTGAAAAATACAAGTTTCTCACATAAACGAAAAAGTTTAAGGTTCTAGTAAAAAAATAGACTATTTCAAGTGCTATAAAATAATGTGAAACGTCGATCAATGGGTTATGATGCCTCGGACAATTTGGTGCCCACGGGACGCTAAATCGGTGTACGGCTTTGGGAAAAATGAATCGTTGCATGAGTTGCGAGAAATGATAATGCTGCTCGATACTATCCGTACTATACAAAACTGTTGCATATATGAAACTGTTCGCACATAGGCATGGTCATGGACAGCTTGTGCACAAGTTCGTTTTCCTCGAAACGGTATCTGGGGCATCGGAACCGATTCGTCCTAGGGGGAATAATTTATCGTGCTTCGGCGCGAGGCATGCGGGACCTTCAGTAAGGCTTGCAACCTAGGCTGAAAGGATAGCGTCGCATGCCAACTTCGATTAAGTCCCTAATGGTGCATAGCACCAATGACCGCATATAAGATAGTTGCATGCTCACCTATTGTCTTATGCAGGTGTAAATATTATCTCTGTTTTTATGCAGGAACGAGCACGGCCGTGGTAAAAAATATGATAAACTGCGATGTTATACTGTATGCTTTATTACTCAAAGACGGCTATCGAATATGAACTGAATTCATTTAGTTCTAATAGAAAGACAACTCTAAAGCATGCCTACCCTAACGATCAGAGTCGGTTTAGACGAGTTGGTTCGTCTCGTCCATTTAGCAAGTGTGCTAATCCTCTCCCCCAATTTCCCCAGGTGCGGCGGGCGCTCCAACCTAAAATGAAGCTGAAGTGCGGAGAGGCGTTTTGAAGCTCTTCATATGCTGAAGTATTTTAAAGCCAATTCAAGTCGACGGCTTATGTATAAAGGGGCGAATGTATAGGACGATAAGCATAGTTCAGGCAACTTGTCGAATGTATTTTCTTCTGTTTTTAATCAATGTAGCCGCAACGGCATCCAATATAATTACGACTTGCACTTCGTTGCAAGCTATAAATGAAAAGCATTTCTATCTTCCTATACTGCGTCTTAAATTTTGATATGATTTGTAAAGTTTCAACTTGGCGTATTAATATAAAAAACCAACGTAACGTTCTGCCTTGTACGAGTGCAATTCTAGACTCGTACGGCATCACGCCTTAGCGAGGACGATCGAATCAACAAAATTAACATCGGGGACGAACGTTGCCGACTCGGGGTGTGACACGAGGGAACCATTCAAGTAGCTAGGTCACAACCCTTAAACCAAATAAGGACCGGGGTTGTAACCTTTCACCTGAATAGAACTCCGTCTCCAATCTCGTTGGTAAGGTAAAGCATGACGGGTGATATACGATGAGATAACCATGGGACTATTCAGATAACCAGGTTACAACCCATAAACCAAACAAGGACCGGGGTTGTAACCCTTCGTCTGAACAGAACTTGGTTTCTTCCACCATTTATCGGCAAGATAAAATAAGAAAACAGGTCATGTAACAATCTTGTACATGATCAAGACAAGACTAGACTGATTGAACTCCATCCAATAATCACGGCCAAGCAATGAGTACGGTTTGATACTTTAACTAACTAGGGTTATCACAGGCCTAGTTACTAGCAAGATGCAGTGAGATTATTCCACAGCCACAAGCCCTACAGACCATCCAGGTTATCCAGGTCGAATATTAGTACAATAAGGGTGCAACACATGACAGTGTGCTGGAAATGGGCCCTACTCGTCGGCAGGCTACAGATCCCAAGTGGGGCACCCAGATAACGGGATTGCCTGTAACTGGGAAATCTCTTTATGACTACTGGATTATTCTAGTTGTTGGCCTTAGTCGATTTCAGTGGGTACCCCCGACCGTGGTACTCAGGGGTCCCCGTCCTAGACATGATGTAAGACAAGACGGTTTTATTTGTACAAGCACAATCATCCAAGGTGTCCAGGCCATTCAATCTTGTCAAGTCGTGTTAGCCGTCGCAACAGCATTTCAAGGAATATTATGTCCGGTTTTCTTGTCAAGAGTGCGCCACTGCGGGCCACTATCATGTCAGGTATATCATGTCAAGTTTACTGTCAAGTTATCATGTTAAGTTCATTGTCAAGTGTGCACTACTACGGGTCACTGTCAAGTCATTCTCATTTATCAAGAAGGGAAGAAACTTGCGCAATTAAGTAATAATATATTATAATATATGTATTCTAGAAGCCAAGGAAAAACTCTACAACTTTTATGTTGGGAGTGGGAAGAAATTCTGTCCACAATTCAGGCAAATAAAATATTTAAACAATCAAAGTGGACCCCATGCGGCCCAAAAGTGGGAAAACATACATGCGGCCAAAGAGAGTGAGAGGCCACCCATGCAGCCAACCAAAGCTTATGCGGCCAGAAAATAACTGAAGGGGGCAATGCGGCCAGCAAGAAATATTTATGCAACCAAAAAAGACAAGGAGAGAGGAACCTGCAATAAATGCAAGCTTCCACTTAAGCAAAAGAAAAGGACACGTGGCCACTCAAGTACTGAGGCCATGTGGCCTAAAATTACATGGATGCAAACCTAGTGGGACCCCCCTACAATTAATGCTTCATACTAATGAGGCCAGCACACCATGGTGTATGCGACAAAATATGGCACGTGGCCACTCCAACAATGCATGCGGCCAAGTGAGCAGGTGATTAACCATGCACATTAAATATAGGCTAAGGCATATATAATATATAATATATATGCAAGAAATCATGCGACTTAATGGCCAACTTTGAGCCGCATATACTGATATGCGAAATGGCCAAATTTACTCATGCGGCCTTACACATTCTGTAAGCAAGCAAGCTGGCCATAAAGGCCATGAATATTTATGAGGGATTAAATGCTTAATGCATTAATGCATATGCTGGTGCTAGCTTGCTGATGCAAGCTTAAAGCATTAATTAATACTTAATATATAAAGGCTTAAGGTTCCATGCAACTTGCTGATGCAAGCTTAAAGCATTAAATGCTTAATGCTTCCATCCAACCATACGGCCAACATAGTATTGCCTAAATATAAATGCATTAATATACAGGTATGCCTATGCGGCTGGTGTTAGTGGATGTAGTAACCAATGTATTAAATATGATGCCTTATGCGGCTAGTGTTAGTAGAAATGCATTACAATTGCTTTAATATATGAGGCATGCATTAATATGCATTAATGGAATGCATGCACACATTAATTTCCTGTACGTACATGCGGCTACCTCAAGCATGCATGCTTGCATTAATATAATACAAGCAAGGTGTTGGCCAAGCATTCTTATGCGGCCCAGCATGCAACTTTGTTTCCATGCTCCAACTGAATTCTCATGCGGCCAAGTATTTATTTAATGCAAGCAAATATCTAATGCATGCATGCAATTAATGCTAAGGCCAAGTAATATTTAATACTAATGGCAATCATCTAATGCAAGCAATTAATGCTTGCAAGGCCATGCGGTCAAGAATAACAAATGGCCATACGGCTCAGGCAAATTGCATACAAATGCATGCAAGCTTGCAAGCAACTTAATTAATACAAGCACAGTACGTATGCGGCCAAGAATGCAATTAGTGGCTCCCACAGAGAACATGTCCATGGAAAATACCATGACTTTCATGCTCCTCCAAACAACATGGAAATCCAAATCCAGACTACCGTAGGTCAAACTTGAGTAAAATAAAATTTTCTACAATATGGAACCATCAAATAGCAAAAATAAGCAAGTTTGATAGATCAAAATCCATGAAAACCGAAAATACCACAAAACTAGATCTATAAGAAATTAACCACAGAAATAAAAAACGCTAAGTACTAAAGTGGGTTAGAAACACATAAGAAAGAAAATGGAATAATAAAAATGGAGTTCTTCCATGAAGCAAGTTGTACTTGCCTAAGCTCTCCACTCTCTCAGGTTGGTGGAGAAGTTATGGTGTGAAAGAAAAAAGTTAATGAAGAGAGAGAAATGGGAATGGGATATTTAATGAAGGTGGTGGTAGGTGGGAGTGGTTTGGTTCGCATAAAATCAAGCAAAACCGAACCAAGCCAAACAAATCGAACCGAACCAAGATAAACCCATCAATGAAATGCCAAAATAAATCAAGCGGGGAGACATGCAATACGGGTCAAAATACGTACACGTATTCCAAATACGTAATACGAGGTATGGGCATTACACCTATATATGGGGATTAGTTTTGTATGCGACTGAGTCGAATTCTGCTTATTTTTCGTATCCAAAATTGGACACGAACACGTGCACGAGGCCACGGTTCACTATCCTGCTACCCCGTATCCAGTTCTCACTGGACACGACACGAGACACCACCATTTTTGGTCAGCACCTAGGGGCAATGTCTGACATACCACCCACAAAGTTTCAGATGTAATGATCGAGTATCGAGGGAGTTCTCGATCTCGTACGGATCACGCACACACTGTACACGTACGAAAAATTGCGTCTAATACGCTCATATTTCTTAGACACGACACGGGTTGAGGGCTGTGCAGATATGTAGACACACACCCCTATGTCCCCTCTACACGTGTGCACAAGTACGGCATATCTCGAGCTCTGTGTCGAGCCCAATCGAGCTCGACACGGCCGCACGAGGAGTGCTTTCCCTGTTTTTCTAATATACAATATTTACCATGCTTGGATACCTCGTGTCCACTTGTGTGGACACGAGAGCACTCACCTAGATACGTACACATGTACACGATCATTACCAACCTATTGAATTAATTATTAGTTGTTGTTTGATTTCGAAATTATGAAATTTTCCCCAAATCCCTATATTAAACTGATACACTTCACTGAATGTTGATGTCTAAATTGCCATATTGATTCATTTACATTTGTAATAGTTACTGTTAATGTTGGGTTGTGATGGGTGTTAGAGATTTGGATTCGAAATAGGGAATTCCCTATATGTCCTGAAACTTTGAACTGATAGTTTGGGTTCTGAAACTTTAATGTGTGATTGACTTGTTTTATGTGTTTAAATCATTGCTTGTACCCTTAATTAACACCTGAGAATTTCTAAAACTGAAACATGACTTAGTCATGTATTTAACTAAGAATTAACCTTCATATTAGAGTTCATGTTAGCATGGGGCTTGGGTTCTCGAATTTCATTGAATGGTGGACTGTTTGATATAACCTATAAAACTGAAACCTGAGAAACATTTTGAACCTGAGAGTTTTTTCCTTCTTATTCAAAATCTGTGAACCGAGTTTTAAATAATAACTGAGAATTTATTTTAAACTGATTACAGTTTTCCTGAAATTATAATGCATGGTGAACTATTTTTGTATGATTAATTGAATGTTTGTTCACCCATTTATAACAGAGATTAGCCTAGGATGTTAGGGGTTCACATGGCACTGGAAATTGGCTTTCGAAATAGCATTTGAACTGTTAAATTGATGACTGGATTACACACTGTTTCACTGTCTAAATCTGGGAATTTCAAACACTGATTTTGTACCCTGTTTTGATAAACTGAGAACTAAAAACACACACACACACACACACACACATTCATTAACACATTCTTCCTATTGATTCCTGCCATTCCTATATCACACATTCACATTAAGTTGCACTTCACTGATACACCTAGCCCAAAACCTGAGAACATGGTGATTCATTACACACTATCCAAACCTGAAACTTGGTTTTATTGCAAAAATTTGAGTTTTACATTCACATCTATACACAATGTTTACACACATGTTAGTATCCCCACACACCCTACACTATGGCACCCTCTATACACACATGTAAACACACACCCACATGTGAACCTAGTACACTGTAATGTGTACATTGCATTGAATAACTTAGGACATTAAATTGACACACTGTTGCACACATTGTAGGCATATTCACACACTGTTTCTCCTTTTAGCACACACACACACACATGCTCATGTACTACTAAACCCCCTTGCCATGCCACATGACACACACACACATACAATGTTTCTCTCTATCCCTCGCTATATATATATATATATATATATATATATATATATATATATACATATATATATATATTTTATATATATATATATATATATATATATATATATATATATATAATATAACCTAGTGTGATAATGCAATGCATGAATATATGAGTTGAATGAATGCAAACATGATATGTATGCAAGTATGTATATAAATATGTATTGTATCTATAGGTTTGTACATTGTAAAATGGTATATAGACCTAGTGTATAGTTTACCCTATAGGATTGATTGTTTAGGCTTTAGTTGACTAGACCAAAACCTAGAATGACTTGGTATTGAACACAATAGGCTAGTTTGACTAGAGTTTACCTAGATTTGACTAACTTAGACTAGTTTGACCTTGTTGACCAAACCTTAAGGTTGACCATTGACCAAATTGGCCCTTTATAGCCTAAGTTTGACCAGTTGATCAAGTTAGCCTTGTTGTTGACTTAGTTTGACTAGATGTTGACTTGGTTTGACCTAGAGTTGACCAAGAGTTGACTTTGACCTAGATTGACCTAGAAATCATGTAGATGCATTGTACACTTCATTTATAACCCCCTTGTATACATTATGACTTGTGTTGCTCTAAATAGGACTCAGATATCTCATATCGGACAGTGTATTTTCACAGACATTCAGATCGCAGGCGAGTACATTCTTTGATCGTTTCATACTTGTCACGACTTATATTCTTGCTCTAGATTACTTTACTTGATGCTGACACTTGTTATCACGGATTGGTACTCTATGGATCTTTTCTTGGGATGTTATTCCCCTTAGCGGGCGCATCGGATACTTCATGTCGTGTGTTTCATGTACATCATGTATACCTTGCTCTTGCATTATTCATGTACACTCATGTTCTCTCATGTTCTTTCATGTACTCTCATGTACTTTCATGTGCTCTCGTGTACGTTCATGTTTCCTCATGTGCTTCGTGTGTAACCAAAACATCATGTTCGTAACGTAACTTGACTGGATCCTTGTGTATTGATTGTGGGTAGGGGTGAGTATAAATGGTCATATGATTTACTGTCACTCCCTGATCCTGGAATACGTATTTTAATACGTAAACCGATAAATTGTATTTACTTTGTATTTATACGATATTTATATGCTGTATTTCTTCATGCATTTCCTAAAAATATTCGACAAAATATTATTTCGTAATTTATTTTCTGCATTTGGGCCTACAGTTTTGGCTCATTTGGGTAACCTATTCTTGGTTCACCAATGGTTCATCATGAACCCTTTGGTTCATCATGAACCCATGGGTTCAAGATTCTATATAATAACTCATCTCATTCTCTCTTCTCTCATTTATTTCCTCTCATTTACTTTCCTCCACCAACCAAGGCAAGTACCAACTTGCTCAAGAGAGGGATCCATAAATGTTGTTGATGTTTTCTTACAAAATTATTTGCCAAAATATGTTCTTCTCCTCATTCTATACTAGTTTAGAACTTGAAATTTTCCATTTTGAAGCTTTAATTTTTGTAGATCTAGATTTTAACCATTTTCGGATCTTCTTGGTTTTGATCTAGCAAACTTCATTATTTTCAAGTTTTGATGGTTCCATGTTGTAAAGAGTTTTATTCTACCCAATTTTGACCTTTGAAAAGTTGGATTTGGATTTGTTTTGACCAAGTTATGGACTTTTGAAGTTTTAGGTTCAAACCATGGAGTTCTTGCTATTTTGGAGAAGACAGTGAGCAGTGCGCGAGCTTTTTAGCTTGCGTCACTGAGTTGCGCGCGCTCTTTAGCGCAGCGCAGTCTGATCCATATACTGCCTTTTGGGAGTGTATGTCTTGCATACGCTCACTTGGGTGACAAGGAATCGTATGGAGTCCATACGCTGCCTTTTGGGAGCGTATGTCTTGCATACGCTCACTTGGGTGACAAGGAGTCGTATGAAGTCCATACGCTGCCTTTTGGGAGCGTATGTCTTGCATAC
The DNA here is from genome assembly GCA_029216955.1 of Iris pallida. Lineage (NCBI taxonomy): Eukaryota > Viridiplantae > Streptophyta > Magnoliopsida > Asparagales > Iridaceae > Iris > Iris pallida. The sequence goes on from JANAVB010034617.1 coordinate 17,841,977, forward strand.
GCTCACTTGGGTGACAAGGAGTCGTATGGAGTCCATACGCTGCCTTTTTGGAGCGTATGTCTTGCATACGCTCACTTGGTTGAAGAGGAGTCGTATGAAGTACATACGCTGCCCTTTGAAAGCGTATGTCTTGCATACGCTGACCTGAGCGTAGGCTGACCTGAGCATAGGCTAACCTGAGCGTAGCCTGACTTGAGCGCGCTCTGACCTGGACTCCCCTATACCTTATATTTTTATATGTATATATTATATTGTATATATATATATGTAAATGTTTGTGTATGCTATATATCCTTACGCCTAATGTAACCCCGGTGAACAAAGTGTTCCTACCTGATACTTGTACCTGAATGTCCCAGTTCTCGTTCATGCTCGACAAATGACTCGTAACTCCACGTGGCATATTTGCAATGATGCGTTACACCAAGGAGGGTAGAACATGTTGACATACTGATTGACATGGATCCTCTTTTGGGGTACTCGTACTTGAGTACGACAATTAGGAGGATAATCATGCAGTCCACAGCATGTGAGTCCAAGATTTCACCTAGGGTTAAACTAGGCAACTAAATATACTAGATGCATAGAGAGGGCAGAATCCCGAGATCGTGTTACATCAGCCGCCTTGAGATATTGTCTTGACGCGCCGGCTGGTCTCCACGGATACTGTGTCATCCGCAACGAGCGGATGACTGTATCCGATTAATTCCTGCTATATATTATATATCTTGGCAAGGTGGCCTTACGAGGGACCTGTGCTCAATGACACCTGTCTACGCGAACCCCTGGGTTGGCTAGCCTTGCTGGAAAGATACGATCTGAGGATTTTGAAATAACATGATGCGAGGATAACCTGGTCCCACTAGAAACTTGTAGACTTGATTGGCCGCAAAAACGACTTGCATGTATCTTATTACCTTCCGTAAATAACTGAGGGAAGCGGACTGTCATGGTACGTGATCCAACCCATGTTCTTGTTTGATTGTTGGGTTGGTTATCGTACTATGACAGGCTGTGGACCGAAGTTATGAACGGAAGACTTATTCTGGTTGTGAAGTGCTACTCCTGTGAATGACTGAGAAACATGGTCTATCATGGTACATGATCCAACCCATGTTCTTGTTTGATTGTTGGGTTGGTTATTGTGCTGCGATGGGCTATCGACCGAAGTCACGATCAGGAGATTTTATTGTTTGTACCTTTTTAACTTATGTGAAAGTTATAGAGTACGACACGTCCCGACTCCATGCGGCACCTTTTGTCCTTGTTTGGTTGTAAGGGTGCCATATGGGTTCGAGGATGTTACGCTACCCTATAATAGTTGCATAAGTATTACTATTATCAATCATTCTATTATCTGGGTTTTTAATCTTAACTCTTGTGCCCCTTTGGCGGTACGTGCTATTCGGGGCTGACCCCGCTGGTTTTGTTTGGCCACATCTCATAGCAGAGCCAGAGGACACGATCTTCCTCCCTGACATCCATGGTGCATACTAGGAGCATGGCGGTTCGGGAACTCGAGTGGGTTTCTTCTCCACCACTCCTGCTTATATTTTTGTGCGGCATTTAGCCACCGGCACCTGTTAGCCGGATTACTTGATATTTTGTGTCAGTACATAATTATAATTAAACAGACTGCAGCTGTGTATAATTTTGTACTCCTGACTCTCTGAGATAGCTAAATTATAAAGCTAGTCTCTCATGATCATTTTGATGAAGCGTCGGGGACGCCTTATTACTTTATCTTTAATGTTCATTTATTTGCTGATGTGATTTGATTGATTGAGACATAGAACTCTGTGGAACCATAGGAGACTTGATTGTAGCATGTACCCCCTAGTCTCTCGATAGCCACGATCGCCGTATGACGTTACATACCTCATATGGAGTAGCTGGCCTAGTCCGTCTCCGTATTTCGGTACTGGGGCGTGACATTTACCCATCATGTTCACTCTGTTACTTTTCGTGTGCAACACAGCCTTCTTGGCTGGTGTCCCTCATGTTCACTCATGTACATCATGTTCAACCTAAGCTAATTACATGCCATCTCGTACTCTAAATTACTAGTCACTTACAGTTCTTACTTATCATGTATATATTTCCAGTTATCAAATATCTCTCATGTTTTCATGTACATCTTCTTACAGCGTTTCATGTATCTTACTCTATTGCTTGCTTTATATTTTCTGCCATGATATGAACTGCATGAGATGTACTGTGCTCGCTTCTATCCTGACTGGACTTGTTAAAAATATTACAGATGATACCGAGGACTTCTATCCAACCTACTATGGAGCCCATCTAGACGATACATGTGAGTTGGACCCACAGGAGGATCCAGCTCTAGTTGAGGACGTCATCCATACTGCTTAGACTAGATTAGCTAGGCTTTATCTTATTTCTTATGTCATTTGTGTTGACTTCAGAGTTGTATTATTTTCTGGATGTTGTGATGTCGTGTCGTTAGACACTTAGACTTTCCTTCTGTTTGTATCTTCCTTGAGATTTTTATATCTATGATATCGTGTTATTTCTGTCTTAGTTGTGATTGAAACTGTATTCTGTATTGTCACCTCCACTCGGAGTGTATATACTGTACAGGTACCTTATATTGTTAGATGTTGTAACCTAGGACAGCGTTCTACCGCCGACACTGTGGCATAGGCTGGACGTACCCACTTCTCGTTCCCTTACTCTAGGGTGCGGGTCGTGACATCTATCCTTCCGACTCGTGCAACTGAGGCACGCCTCGATAAGGTATTCAATGTTCTATCGCTCGTGCACTGAGGGACTCATACCGATATAGTCTTTCAATGTTCTAGCATGCTAACTCGTGCGCGAGGCACTAAATGACTTATGCACTGGGGCACTCGTCGATATAGTTATCCCATGTTCTTATGGCTTGCGCACCGAGGCACTCGTCTTTGCGATATTCAATGTTCCATAGCGACTCGTACGTCTGCCGTACGATTCATTTCAATTGTTCTATCTAGTGTTCGACACGCACTATGTTTATCTCTCTATCGAGCCACGCTCATGGCGTTGATAGGTTAACTCAGCATACAATGATATGTATTTTACTTAAGCATGACGGAGTAGAAAAGAGAGTCATTGTCCCCCCACCTTGAATCGATATGCCTTGTCATTTTGTCGAGCCGTTGCAGCTCGATTTCATAACTTCGTTGCACGGGCAACTCTCCTGACTTAGCCATTCGAGCACTTCGTGCTTCATTGAATTATACGTCCGTTTTGGCTTACCGTGCTAACGCCTCAGTCCGTCGCAAGGCGATGATTTGCTTTCGCGGACCCCTTACTGAATAAGGCAAAAGATCGAACTCTAACATTTCAGCGTAAACGTATAGCCTGCACATGAAACCAACTAAAATTAATACTTGCATCGATTCGGACTTGCGCCTTGGTCGATTCGATTTCTTAGAATCTTCGAGCCGTCTCAACGCACTTATCCTTCGAGGTAACGCGGCGCTTTGTATCGATTCATTCGATGCATTCTTTGGGACAAGGCAACTCTTCGCATCGACTTAGTTCGATGCATTGCTCGGGACAACTTAACACTTTGTATCGATTCGCATCGATACGTAATCGGGTCAACGCAACTCTTCGAGTCAACGACTCAGCATAATGCACCGTGCGGAGCGGGGCATTACACAACCCACCTTTTTGGCGGGCGGGGCGGGCCAGCCCAACGGGCTTAGCCCATTTTGACAGCTCTACCCAAATTTTACTCTCATTTCTAAATTTCAGTTTCTCTCTTCCAAAACCCTAGTTTCTTCTTCTTCTTCTTCTTCACCATTTCCATTCTCACATCTCCATAAAAACCCTAGTTTTCTTCTCATCTTCATCTTCTTCTTCTCCACCATTTCCATCATCACCATCTCCATCAAAACCCTAGTTTCCTTCTCATTGTCAATTTCGATGGCACCCAAAAAATTAAATAAACCCTAAAATGCATGAAAATAAAGCTTAAATATTTCATTCCTCACAAAGAATGCATGGAAATAAACCCTAAAATGTATATTTCATTCTATTATCAAGATTGAAATAAACCCTAACATGTTTTTTTTTCATTCGAGAATTTCGACTTTAGGACTGCCAGAAATTGTGGCAGTCCTGAAAGGAACTTGCTGTACAGCAAGTCCCTTTCAGGACTGCCTCAATTTCTGGCAGTCCTCAATATGTCTAGGACTGACAGAAATTGTGGCAGTCCTGCTGTAGAGCATGTCCCTTTCAGGACTGCCACAATTCCTGGCAGTCCTCAGTACTTCTAGGACTGCCAGCAATTGTGGCAGTCCTGTTGTACATCGAGTCTATTTCAAGACTGCCACAATTTCTGGCAGTCCTCAATACTTCTAGGACTGTCAGAAACTGTGGCAATTCTGATATCAACCCAATTCTTCTACAACAAGGGTTTCTTCCATAGTTTTCTTCTACAACTAGGATTTCATGCATAATTCTTCTATTAATAAAGAAAAATTGGTTAATAGACTAATAGATTAATAGATTTGATAGATTTGATAACCCAATTTCTTCTACAACTAGGGTTTCATCCATAATGCCCAAACAAGAAGAAGAAAAATAAGCTAGGGTTTGGAGAAATAGATCTGAGAAATTAGAAGAGAGCAAAAAATTAAAATAAACTAGGTTTGGAAAAATTGATAGTCTTGTTGTTCTTCTTTTTCTTCTTCTTCTTCTTCTTGTGAGGAAAGAGAGGAGAGCAAAAAAAATAAAAAGTTGACTTATATACTCACATGTTGGCTAGTCCTGAGTAATTTTTTCAAAGACAAACTTGTAAATAAATCAAAGTTTACTTTTGGCTAGCCCTAGTCAACTTTTGATGTGCCCTTATAAATAACCATTGTTTTGTGCAAAAGAGACAAAAGTTTCATATCTAAGTTGGTAAACATCGTCGTCAAAACTCAGTAATGGTAGAAGGAGGAGAGGAAGAAGCCACACAAACACATCGAAGGAAGCGAAGCATGAAGGGGCCACTCTAAGATATTACAATCTTATAATCCCACGTTGATTATGAAAAAAAAATTCAACTCTCTTTTTTTTAAAGAAATTTTAAGTTGAACCCCACTTACTTTATCACGATTCAAACTACAACTTACTTGAAAGGAAAAAAAAAGAGAGTTACATTCCACTTATTTTACCATAATACATAAAACATTATACTTTTAACAAGAATAATCAATTACTATACTCATTTGACTCCCACGCTTCCACATGAACACTTTTGAGACCAAACATTCTTGGAAAAAACTTTGATATCGAAGGGGGTATCAAAGTTTTGATACCCCACATGTATGACACGTGGGCCCCCTCCCTCTTCGTAAAACATGTAAACATATATATATACATAAACTTTGAGAGGGGGCCCACATGTCATACACTTTGAGAGGGGGCCCACGTGTCATACATAGGGGTATCAAAATTTTGATACCCCCTTCGGTATCAAAGTTTTACTCAACATTCTCACGTTGACAACTTTTGAAACCAAAACTCCTTTGGTCCCAGGTAGCTTCACACTCGGATGAGCAAAAATAGATGACAAGTGGAAATAATTCATCGAGGATATTTTGGTCTTAGAAGTGTCCATATGGGAGTAAAAGGAGTTGACTGTTAGCCATTATTAAATTTTGGGATTTTTTGACTTTCATCCCACTTATTAATATGCATTTGTATTTACATCCCATTTTTTAATTTTTTTAGACTTTCATCCCACTTTTTGTCACTAAAAGTATTTATTTTGTCACGAAAAGTATTCGTTTTGTCACAAAAAATATTTTTAGTGACAAAAGTGGGATGTAAGTCAAATAAAATTAAAAAGTGGGATGTAAGTACAAATGCATATTAATAAGTGGGATGAAAGTCAAAAAATCCCTTAAATTTTCACATGAACTCAAATTTTGTCTTTTAAATGAGATGTATATTAAATTATATGATAAAATAACTTGGAACTCCAATATTTTTTTTTTATAAAATTTATGTATCAATTTCTTCCAACAATCACGGATGTAACGGTTCAATGCGATACTGGTACTAAATTGTGGTTCAAATGGTCAAACAGAATCTCTTGGACCAATGTAACTTAACCCGAAACCTAATCAAATCGCTGTGTCCCCAAAATCCTTGGGACACGAAGAAAGACGCACAATGGAAAACAACAAATCCGCCGCCGCCGCCACCGGCACCGGCACCGGCACCGGCACCGCCACCGCCACCACCAGCTGCAGGTCTGTCCCTCCGCTCCTTTCGTACTTCATCGACACCTTCGTCGACTTCTCCGTCAGCGGCGGGATCTTCCTCCCCCCTTCTTCCTACTCCTCCCAAAACCCTAACCCTAGCCCCACCCCACCCACCCATTACCCCTCCCCCTCCCGCCTCGTCGCCATCGGCGACCTCCATGGGGACCTCCCCAAGTCCCTCCAAACCCTAGCCCTCTCCCGCCTCCTCGACCCTTCATCCCTCCGCTGGTCCGGCGGCGCCGCCACCGCCGTCCAGGTCGGCGACGTCCTCGACCGCGGCGGCGACGAGATCAAGATCCTCTACCTCCTCCACCGCCTCCGCTCCGAGGCCCTCGCCTCCGGCGGCCTACTCCTCACCATCCATGGGAACCACGAGGTCATGAACGCCGACGCTGACTTCCGCTACGTCACCCGCGAGGGCCTCCGCGAGTTCCTCGACTGGTCCTTCTGGTTCCGGAAGGGGATCTCGATGAAGCTCCGCTGCCCCGACCTCGAGAAGCCCCGGAACCCCTTCTCCGGGGTCCCAAAGTCTTTCCCGGGGGTCAAGAAGGAGTACTGGGAGGGCTTTCGTGCGAGAATTGCCGCGTTGCGGCCCTCTGGTCCGATTGCAGATCGGTTCCTGTCGGAGAACCAGACTATAGTTGTGGTTGGCGACTCTGTCTTTGTCCACGGAGGAATTACTAGGGAGCACGTCACGTACGGGCTGGAGAGGATCAACGAGGAGGTCAGGGATTGGATAAGAGGGAGGAGCTGGAACGGGAACCGGATCGGGGGTAGGGTTTTGTCACCGAGTTACTTGAGGGGGAGCGACGGGGTGGTGTGGCTGCGGAGGTTTTCCGACGGGAAGAATTGCGATTGCGAGGATCTGGAAAGGGTTCTCAGAATGATGCCCGGGGCGACGAGGATGGTTATGGGACACACGATCCAGACGGAGGGGATTAATGCAGTTTGCGGGGATCGGGCAATTAGGATTGATGTTGGGCTCTCGAGGGGTTGCACAAATGGTTTGCCGGAGGTTTTGGAGATTAATGATGGGAAGCAGGTGAGGATCTTGACGGCGAACCCTCTGTACGATCAGAGGAGGCTAGAGAAGGTTGCGGCGGCGGTGAAGGATGAATCGAAAGAAGGGCTTGCGATTTTGATTCAGGAGAGGAGGTTGAAAGAGGCGGAGGTGAAAGCTTAGGTATGATTGTTTTGTTGAATTGGTGTAATGTGGATCTCCGAGACATGAATTGTCTTAACATTAGCTATTGCCAATTGGGGATATTTGAGAATTTGATCTTAACATTGAATATTCTATACGAATTGATTGCTCTTGAATACAAAAAAGTCTAGAAATTTGTTGGCTTTGCCACTGTGTGATAAAACTTCATTCCTATGTCATATTGGCATGTTCCAGATGAGCACATCGACGTGCCAACTAGTGGTGCTTAGAAAGAATCCTGTCGACACGATGGGTGAGAAGTCTTGAGCATCTTCATGCTTTTGGTGATTGAGGAGTGGCAAAATTAAGGTTTTTGTCCCTGAGAGTGTAAACTGTGACTGTGAGAAGTCTTCCGGAATCGCCATTATCTGATTGAATCAGGATTCCTCATACTTCGGGAACCTTAATTCTCTCAACTAGATACTCTGCCCTGAAATTTTTTTTGTTGAGAGATGAGAATTGTGAATCAGATGAAGGGCTTGCCAGATGAAGTCTAGGAAGAGTGGATGATGATGTTTCTACAGATTCTGACCTACAGTAAGTCTTTCGGTCTGATAGCAATTAACATACTGCCTGTTCCTTTTACTGCAATAACTACTCTAATTCCTAATATCCATTTTAGCATATTGTCTTATCTTTTTCCTGATTGGTATATTCTACTTGAGATTCATTAGATGGCTTGCACCAAAAGTAACTTGCTTAGATACTCTCTTTAGTATGTTCTTGGCATCTTGTAATCTCTGATAAACATAGAGAAGTCTTTCCGAAATCCTATTTGCCCTGCCAAATTTGGGATATTCCATCATCTTTAGTTCTTTACATGTTACTCTGCTTTGTGTTAAATTGTAAGACTAATTAATGTTGGTCCTTTTTGACAAACTTAAGAACATTCGCTGGGCTACTTGTTTAAACATGGACTGTGACATGTCGTTTTCATATGCTTCTAGAAACACAAAGTCCAATCACTCTAACACACATGCTAGAATTGTCACGCCCCGATCCCGCAGGATCGTTCGTCCTCGCTTTAATCTATGCGGAATCTTTCGTCCTCGTTTGGACGTGATGCCGTGCAAACCTAAGTTGCGCTTGCACAATGTCAGAACTTGCACAATACAAACTAGACTAAATAAACTAACACAAGCAGAACTTTAATTGCAGAGAACCAAATTTTAACACAGAGATTTGAAATATAAAGAACTTTATTGATAACTTGATAGGAAATACAAAGTACTTTTGCTTGCGATACAAAATGCCATAGATGGCTTGCATATCTCTTTCCAAAATAGCTACAATGACCATACATCATATCCTTTTATTTCATAAAGTTAAAGACACCTTCAAAAGAAAAACTTGCTGAACTGGAAATAGAAAGCTTCGAGGCGATCAAACAATGCTCCATTGGATTGGATAAGCTTCCAGCACCTCTCAAAATTCTCCTGTCTATTTTCTATCTGAAGTTATGCCCACAACGTGGGTCAATACACAACATGTACTGAGCGGCTTTGGCCGAACTCATATATATCTGCACTAAATCAACATGTGAAGCTAACAGTTATTTACTAGTGATCTTTCTACTTGTTTAGGTTCTTTTTAATCAATTCATAATAAGAAAACATAAACAAGAGATCATCAATTACATAGTAATTTTTATCCACGATCGTCAGTCCATTCCTGCACAAGATAAGGATTAGCGCAATTTGTACATATGAAGCATAACTTTCGTTCCGTCTCTGCATTTATGTTAGGCTTGCAATAATTATAAAAATATGTATGCGTCCTAACTACATGTTGGTCTATGAAAAAAATTTCATGATTAGCAGTTGGGACGTACAAGTCCATCTCACTAATAGACTAACACCCCCCCCCCCCCCCATCGCGAGGACTTCTAGCCTCAGGATGTCATGTTCCCTTCTAGGCCGTGCGATTCCTAGTGCCCGGAAATCGATCGAGAGATTACGTCATTGTGCACAAGTTGTCCAGACCAATGTGAATGCAACTATCAGATAAGATAAAACTACTATGCACTATTGTAGCAACATGTAAACATTTTCATCTTCTTTTCTTCTATGCACGGTCATGCCATGTTTTTCATACAAAGCTATCTTTTTCAGGCAATTCACACGGGGCATACAACTATTCATATTGAAGCAAGTAAGACAACAATTATAGTTAATATGTGATTCATTCATTTATCTTCTCTTATCTTTTGTTATCATGATATCGTTGATCATGGAAACACAACAAAAGAGTGGAGTAGAGATATTTTGTTAAGGCGTGGAGATAAATGGTAGTCCGGTCACAGCAATTCACCAAAATGAATCTTGTTAGAGAGGAGGAAGTTCACGCAACGATCACGTCTCGCCTACGCATCCTCCTGCATTTGCACCAACTTTGATTAGCATACTTTGATATCTCTCTCAAGATTCGGACTGAATGCACATGCGACGAAAGCTTTTAACAAAAAAAAGAATTATCGAAAACCAACACGAAAACACATTCATCAAAATCAAGCAGCGAAAACATCCAACGAAAACTAATGGACTCGTTCCAATAGAAGCCGATCCGTCAGTTGGAAAAGTTCATTGCACTTCGCCCGTGATCAATCGATATCGGCAAAGGTTTTTCCAATACTCAGTCAAGACCGAGTCAACAAGTTGTGGGTATTATATAGTGAACCACAAGGAGCGGGGCACTACAAGGATGTCCATGTCAGATACGGAACAGAGATTCATGGGAAAATGTTAGTTTTGTTTGTGTTGTTGTTTTTATAAGTTTGATATTGTTGTTCCTGTTCGAGAATGACGAAAGACCATGATAACATTTTGAAAGCTGAAGCTCCATTCTTAGTGCACCAGGGATTAGTGAATTGAAGTTGAGGCGTGTATCCTCTAACCAAATCATATCCTTTTCTTGCACTGTGAAATCAACTCCAAAACAACACTCCAAAACAACCATGGCCTTATGTATCTTAAGATTCTTAACGGTGTGTTTGGTTGGTAAGAAAGTGAAGAAGGACAATGAAACTTGATCCGTAAGTGGGATCTCATTTCTGCATAACTTTCCACCAATCCAACCATGGCCCAAGTCCCCATCAAATTCCATCTTTAAAGCTAGGTGTTGAGTGAAAAATACTTCTTTGAAGATCCTAAAGTCTGCATTCCGTCCAGCAAGCCCTTTTACAACTAGAAAACCCTAAAACAATTCATGAAATCAATGTTTTTCCAATTTTTTCTCAAAGATAACCCCAATTCTACTGTACCAAAATTTTTTATTCCTAAAATCTTAATCTTTTCTTTTTCCCACTTTTAAGAAGGTTCGGTTGCTTGGTTGTCCTACATCAAAAAGTTTGGACAAGGCAAAAAAGGGACCAGGTATATAGCTAGGATCATAGGAGTGAATCTAAAATCATTTCTTCTTCTGCAGCAGAAACTTTTACTACTTCTAAAATAAGTTATTTGGTTATATCCTATTTTATTCTGCAGCAAAAGTTTTGAATTTAAAAATCATTTATTCTTCTTCATTTATTCGTAGGTATAAGCAAGGGTAGGTTTCTTATGTTTTATGAATTTACTATTTTCTGTACACATACTTGACTGATTCTTCTCTGCAACAGCATGCCTCAGCTCAACCAACTTGACCAATTCTTCTCTGTTAATGAGTTTTCCTCATTCTGGTAAACTATGCTTGCATAAAGCCTAGGAGGTAGATAAAGATGACGATCCACTAGCAATGCGTTGAGCCTCAACAAATATGAAAGGGAAACAGCCTATCAGAACCTTTTTGAACATTGAATATATTTATGAAGCAATAAAATTTCGATCAAGTTATGAGAGGAATTTGTCCATTATAAGTAGGCATTGTCTCTTTCAGTCCATGATAAGTTGGTAGGACTAGAAATATAGTAATTAGAAATTTGTGGTGGAGACTTTTCATCTGACGTAAGTGAAAAGTTTACTGGAAACTAGTCGTGGAAGGATGCACTGCTATCCTTGGTTAAGCCCGGCCATTTTAGGCGGCAAGCTAAACAAAAATTTGAATTTGGGGGGCAATATGAGCTGTTCAGGCGGCAAAGAGCTCAGGGGTTGGAGAACTAGGAGTGCTTCTACTGAATAACCTGCTGATATCTCACTCTTGTGTGCCTTTTCTGTGTGCACTCAAAAGTAACTAGAGATTTAGGTTTGAACTACGTTCCCTAACCTTGAGATACGGACTGAATGTTTAGGTAGCCCAAATTGAATAACACTATAAATTTGTTTCAATTTTCACTTTGTTGTTTACTTTTGCCAAGTTTATTGGCTTAAATCTTTTAGCTGTGACAAATTGGAAAATATACTTTTGACTAGGTCTGATTTCGCTTCTCTTGTGGGTTCGGAAATGCTTTGTTCTGCACCTATAGAGCTGGGTTATTAATTCGTTGGTCACTTTTAGGTGTCCTTTGTTTTTGCTGTGCTTTTTGGACGTTGGAGGTTGGTTCTATGCAGTTGATGTGCTTGAAGCGTGCATTACCTCCGCAAATGCAATAGTAAGTATTATGTTTTTCTTAGAACATGCTAGTTGGCTTCTGTTTTCTTTCTAGCTTTCACTGCTTTTGTGCCTGCTTGTTTCAATTTATTTTTTCTGTGTACTAACCTTTTTTTGGCAGATCATTGTTATATTCTGGGTATAATATTGTTCTTTGGGATCAAATAACTGTCAAGCCCTGGGCGGAATATTGGTTGAAATTGTAGGATCCCATAGCCCTGAAGATGTGTGCATTTGCATGTGTGTCATACTATTGGTAATGTTTTCAAGATTTGCTGTGCTTCCATTTTATCCTCCCTTAACTTCTGTGTTGTCGTTGTTTCTAAGCACGAGATGGCTGACAAGTCCTTGATCTTGATTTACATTCGTGGTTTATATTTTCTTTGATATCATTAAACATCCTTATTCACCCCTCATAGATTGTGAGCTGAAAGAGCTGGCCTGAGTATGTTATACTCAGGCTGAGAAAAACAAGCTTAAAATCAAAGGGTGTGAATAAGCAGGGCTACTTAAATAGTAGTTCTAAGCAACTACTATTGTTGTGTTTTACAATGGGGCGTTCAGTGTATTTATTTCGGTCTTTTACTATATTATTGTGTTTTACACCCAACAATGTTCAGACAATATGGCGTAGCTTTTGTTGTTTTAAATAGTAGTTCTAGGCAACACCCAAATATCCACCTTACTTGTGAAACGCTTCACAAGAGATCTACTGCCATTAGTTCTTTTTTGAAGAAACACCTTTGTTAATGGTGGAAGTCCTATGGAAACTTGCGAGTTTCATTTTGGACAACTGGTAGTTTTTTTTCCACTGTTGTGTTGGCTCACATCAAGGTGTTGAGTGGGCTGGGCAGCCCGAAACCTGCTCCGAGCCTGGCCCGGTCCATACTTCTCTACAAGTCGGACTGGGTTTAGGTTTTGCCAACCCGGGCCTGGTTCGGCACGACCCAGCTCCTCCAACGGTCCAAACCGGTTTCCGAGCCAGTCTCAGCCTTGGAAAACAGGTTGATCCGTCCTAGCCAGGTCGGTGACCCGATCCCATGCCCGAATTGACCCGAGCTCCACCCCCCTTCGGCCCTACCCCTTTAATTATAACCATCGGGGTGTTTTACAATTTTAATCCCTTCTTTAAACCGCTAGTAAACTGTTGGAGGTATTTTGGTAAAAAAAAGCTCCAACAACTATATTAGTCCTTTGGAGGATATTTTTTAGGCTTTTTCTAAGGGCACCACATTATTTACTTGGGGGCAGCTCTTACTTGGGGGCAGTCCAAGCAGGTGGAGATTTTGCTGGGGGGCATCCACATTTTGCTTGGGGGCAGCCCAACCCCCAAACCCTCCATTCTTTCCCATAACTCATTTTACTCTCTCTTCACCAAAAGAAAAAAAAGAAAGAAAAGCTCTCCCTCTCCCTCTCCCAAAACCCTACTTTCTTCTCCTCCACCACTCCACTCCCAATTCCTCCACCAAAATTTTTTCAACAACATTTCTAAATTCGAAGAGATGACACGCAAGTCGAACTAATCGGAATCTAGGTACGTTCTTCCCTAATTTATTCTAGAATTTTCTACATTCTATTCAAAATCCTAGAATATTTTTTATTCTCTAAAAAGTTTTGATAAATTAGGTTTAGAATCTCTTTAGGGCTCATGAATGGAATTTTCAAACACGACAAACCCACATTTTTTCTTGAAACCCTAACCCTAGAATACGACAAACGAGCGTCTCGTTTTGGCCGTTCGGCTGCTACAGTCGGGTCTGATTACATTAGGACTGCCAGGCCTGTGAGTCCTCTTTCACAAGAGGATTGCAGGGACTGTAGCGGTCCTACTTTACATTAGGGCTGCCACAGGTCTGACAGTCCTAATGTAATCAGATCTGGGGGTGGGGCTGGGGGGGGGAGGGTTGGTAACTGTATGTTGCTCATATGGGGGGGGGGGGGGGGGTTTGGTAACTGTATGTTGCTCATATTGGGGGGGGGGGGTTTGGTAACTGTATGTTGCTCATATGGAGGGGAGGTAACTGCATGATGCTCATATACCGGGGGGGGGGGGGGGGGGGGGGGGTAACAGTCCTATTTTCGTTTCTATTATTTAATAACTATACGTTGTCCTGCAGTCCTTCGGCCGCTGACAAAAGAATACGGTCCACCGCGTTAAAGCAGAAGGAACGCGAGGGACGTCCTCTCGAGCGTCCGATTACAATTTTCGAACCGGCGCCCCTAGGTCGGTCTGGGACACCGCCACCGCCACCCCAAGCTCGGTCGAAGCAACGAGCTCCTACTCCTACGCGTTCTTCCGACGGCGACGACGACGACGATATGCCAATTGGCCGACTCTTATCACGTCAAGGCGGTTCTGCTCCATCTGAGGAGGTCGGTCCTTCTGAGCCGCCTGTCCGTCCGCCCGGTTGCTCAATATTGGTTTCTTTTGAGAACCACATTGCGTATGAAATATGGAAGAACCCGGTATGTACATTACGTTTGTAAGCTACCAGTTTAGTATAATATATATATGTATTTCATAATTGTTATGTTTTTCTGTTGTTCGATATACATAGGACATATCGTATCCTTAGGGCTGTGAGTCATGGGAAGAAAAATCGTGTCCTGGAAGTTTGAAAGCTTATCGGAGGCCGTCCAGAGCAAAATCATGCCGAGCGGCTTGCACAATTTGGCACAAAACGCCTATAGGACAATGGATAGTGCCCTCATATCCGTCTTTGTGGAGGGATGCACCCGTAGACCAACACATTTCATCTCCCAGCAGGGGAGATGACCATTACACTTGACGACGTCTACCAGATACTGGCCCTGCCAGTTACCGGGCGCGTCATGACCAAAGAATATTACACCAATAAGAAATCCATAAAATGGTACGAGAAGTTTGTCCAGTTTGTCTCAAGTCACCTTGGACTTGAGGCTACCAGTTTTACAACTCTGTCCGGCTTTAAGAAGTCATATGGAATTTCTCTGTCATTTCTGGTGGAGCACTTCATGGATATGGAGGTGGATGATGATGATGATGAGACGGTTGACGCGGTGGCCCGTGCGTACATGCTGTTCATCCTAGGAAGGTGGGCATTTCGGACAAGTTCGAAACCTCGATACATGCTAAGTACATTCTCAATTTATCTGAAGTATCTGAAGTGGATGGCTTCATTGATATATCATGGGGAAGCGGTATCTTAGCCAATCTTTACCGCGAGCTCGACATCGCATCTCATGTCGGGACTAAGACAATGGTCGGATGCCAGACTCTGCGACATGTAAGAAAACTTCTAACAATTTATTCTCGTATACTTCATTTTGTTGTTTATTTTTTGACTATTCATTTATAAATTGAATATGCATGGATATACTAGCACTTTGCGATGCTCAGGCAGGGTGACCTGAACCCAGAGTATGTTGAAAACCTTCCTAGAGTGTCTCGATGAAGGTCCTCCCAGCTGGAAACCAAAAATTGGCAAACACTGGCTTCCATTCGTGAAGTACTAGACAATTTGGTGCCAGAAGAGGTAATAAATTTTGACTTACTTTTTCACGTTAATTTTGTTTTGTTAACTATTTTCCTACAGATTTTTTGGAATCCATACCGGAATTTACGCGAGGAGAATCGTGAGGTCCAATCAGTTTCTTTATTTCATGACATAATCACATGCTATAAGATCACGGAGCTGTACATGCCTGATCGAGTACTTCGTCAGTTTGGCTTCGTGCAAACTGTGCCGAAGTGCACACTACGGATGTTGGAGCCTCCGCGCGGAACCCAAACTTTAAATTACAAACCGGCAGATTTCGACTGGGTGACCGACTTTTACTCCGAGTGGCAACGACATGTACTTCGGGAATCTGAAAGACAACCGGTCATCCAGATGGCCGACTGCAGCGAGGACTACATGCCGTACTTCCTGGGGGCCGGACATCCTAAGTTGTCGAACCCTACAAACCCGGGTTCCGTGGCCGTGGGAGCTATTAGACATCTTCCTCCCAAAAACATCTTGTATGCTTCGTTGGTGAAGATGGTGAGTTCCGTATTTGTAATTAGACTTTCATCTTCCATGTTTGTAGACCTAATTCACTTATGGAATTGGCCAAGACACTCCACAGAGGTTGCCAAAGTGACACTAGTGTCGCGGTCGCCAACGAGCTTGAGCGCATCGACGACGTGGTCGAGTTCCCCTTCATGCATAATTTGGAGTCTCGTACGAAGGCCCGGCATGATATGTAGTTGGATGTTCATGATTTGTAGTTGGATATTTTGTTGTTGGATATTTTGTTGGATATGTTGAACTTATATGTAGTTGGATATTTTGTTGGATATGTTGTTATTTTGTCTGATTGTCATAATTTGGATATTATGTTGGATATTTTGAAGGATATGTTGTTATAAACTCTCTTTGGATACCTAATTGGAAGTCTATGTGAGGAGTGTTTGTAATACAAACTCTCCTCACAGAGAGTTAGTATCAGGACTGCCACACTCCTGGCAGTCCTGCACTAAAGTAGGACTGCCAGGGGTGTGGCAGTCCTAATTGAAACTCTCTGTGATGAGAGTTTGTATTTGAAACTCTCGTCACAGAGAGTTTCAAATAGGACTGCCAGCACCCTGGCAGTCCTACACTTCAGTAGGACTGCCAGGGTGCTGACAGTCCTATTTTGTAACTCTCTGTGACAGAGAGTTTCAATTAGGACTGCCAACACCCTGGTAGGACTGCCAGGGGTGTGGCAGTCCTAATTGAAACTCTCTGTGATGAGAGTTTGTATTTGAAGCTCTCATCACAGAGAGTTTCAAATAGGACTGCCAACACCCTGGCAGTCCTATTTGTAACTCTCTGTGATGAGAGTTTCTATTTGAAACTCTCTTCACAGAGACTTATAATTAGGACTGCTACCCCCCTGGCAGTCCTGATACTTAGTCTGATACTTTAACAAATTGGTATATTTTGTCACACATACTTGCACACAGGTAAACACAGATAAAACACATGTAAACACATATAACACAGATATCACACAGGTAAACACATATAACATACTGAACTTCATATTTCACTGTATACAAAAGTGGTACTCCATATAGTTAGTCCAGTACGCAAAATTTACTGTATACAACATTTACTCCATATAGGTTAGTGGACTTCATATTTCACTGTATACAAAAGTGGTCCTCCATATACAACATGTCAAACTGTAAATATATCCATACTCAGTTGATTTCGATGTCGTAGTGGTCAGCAGGTAAGTCTCTTGGCTTCTCAAACTTCAACAACTTCTTACAATGGTTGATTTGATCAACAAAATGTGTGGTCCAAGCGATGGCTTCGACATTGCTCTTTTGTACCAAACTGTTGAAGGTGGAGGAATCGGAGAATGACCGATCATCTTTAGTATGACGAAGTGATCCCCGATTTGACCTATAGTATATAGCTTAGAATGTTCGTGGTCCGCCGCAAGAGCGCACATTGGAAAGAATGTATTGCTAATACCCGGCGAGATAAGTACAACAGGTATCATGTACCTATTAGCAAATAAATAGCCGGCAGACGGGACTGACATGTAGTGGTCTTTCCCAGTAACACTGTCGGTGCAAGGGATACTTAACAACAAACTTGCAACTGTTTCTTCGCTTAGGATGCAGGAGTAGAATGGAAGACGAGTCTCTAACTCCTCGTAGGGGTACAACTTGGGCGAGTTGGGTCGGGCTTGAGTTCAACCCGAGCCCAACCCAATGAATGATAAGCCTAGTCCAAGCCCAAGCCTAACCCGACCTCGGGTTCAACATATGAAGTCCAATACCGAGCCCGGCGGAAGCTCGGGTTGGGTTGGGTCGGGTCCATCGGGTTTGTCGGACTCTAATACGATATTTAAAATAATTTTATAAGCTTAATATTAAACACATAATCGAATAACAATTAAGCACCAATCATTACAAAATATAAACTAACATGAGATTTAGAAGGAGTTGAAGAGTTTGGGTTAAGAAATTTAGGATTAATATTTTTTATTTTATATATATATATATATATATATATATATATATGTGTCGGGTTTCGGGTTCTTTGGGTAACTCAACACATGAATCCGAGCCCAACCCTATTTTTGATCGGGTTCAAATATCTTAACCCGAACCCAAACCCGAGCCCAAGTATCTTAACCCTAACCCAACTCATTGGCGGGTTTACCCGACCGGGCTTGGGTTTAGCCCGCCCGAGTTGCACCCCTAACTCCTCGTACAGCTCCTGCCTCACCTGTCTCCATCCGTCTTTGTCATCATAACCAAGATGTCTTTCAAGCACATGGAATCCGCAATGGCCATCACCGGGGACATCGACAATAGACCAAATGTAACTGCGAAGCTCAGGTTGAAATTTGTCAATATACAAACTCAGTGTTTGGCTTGCAACGGTATCTTCTCTTGGGATGTCCATTTTTCCCATTTTTCGGCGAACGACAAGCTTGCCCTTCCGTGCAGGCGGAGGTTGCTGTAAGCTTCGTTCAACATGCTCAAAGGACGATGGATCTCTCTTAGTCGACTCCAACCTTCTCTTCTGTGAACTAGTCAATCTTGTTTGAGGCCTGCCTTTAGGATTGAAAACAACGGATGGCTCATGCATTCTAGTAGTCACCGGACATGCAATTTCTTGGATTTTAAGCTCAATGGACTTCCGCTCCGCTCCCACTGAGGCGCACCACCTTGCGTGGAGAAGTTTTACTTGTGGCAAAAAGAAGAAATCATCGTCCGTCTTCACCACGGGCATCATAGACAACTGCCTCCAACGTTGATCGACAGCATCTACTGGAATAGGAATGGATTCACGGCGATATTCATTAATCTGATGTGCACAAGGGAGGCTCAGTGTATGTCGATATACACACCCACAAACCTCGGGATCAAACCCGACAAACTTTGACCTATCAATCTCATCAAATATTAATGCCAACGCCTTGTAAGATACCATGCGAATTAAAGCATCTAACAGTACTTCCTTTCTATGCTCATGCTTGACTATATTTAAGCTTATCTCAAATGATGCCTTAATTTCATTCACCGTCCGGTCTACCGATAGATGTATAGCTTGCCAAACAGAGACAAAGTTGCCAAAAGATGATTTTAGGTGTCTCTTCAATACAGAGTGTGCTCCTTCGATACGGTTGGTAGTTGTCGTGCCGTAATGCTTCACTACATTCGTCCATGCTAAGACGAATTGTTCTTTGTGCGGTTCAAGCCATGTATCTTTGATGTAAGAAATGCATGCCGGCTCCATCGCCTCCCACTTTTGCTTGAACAAGTACTATGCGACGTCGAAACTGGCAATCGTAGAGACTCGCCACACACAATTCCAGTCATTGTAGAATTCGTCAAAATTTTGTATGTCAATTTTACCATCCTCTTTCCGAAACTTCAACTTACATTGGGCTTGAATATTACGATTGACATGCCAAGTGCATAGCAATGTATCCGCTTGAGGAAAAACAATGCGAATAACATTAATTAGGGCATACTCTCTGTCGGTAACAAAAACTGACGGCTCTGTATGACCGGTGCAAAGTATTTTTAGTTTCTCCAACGTCCATGTGTAGTCTTCAAGTTTCTCACTCTTCATGAAGCAAAATGCCACTGAAAATGTTTTCCAAGTAGAGGTGAACCCGACAACATGAAAGAGAGGCATCTTGAACTTATTGGGCTTGTACGTGCAATCAAGGACTAACACGTCGGCAAAAGAACTGGCCAGACTCGTGCAATCGGGATGAGCCAAAAAGATTGAAATTACTTCATTACTCTGGGGATGTCTTCTATGGAACTCAACATAATGATTATCGACAAGCAAGTTGAGCACTTCTTGCATCGCCATTCTTGATTTCGTCCGGACAGCGTTCGAAGAAGATAGGGCGTTGTATATTGACTTCATTGTAGACTTGTTCTTCTCATCTTCATGTCGTATGACGGAATATATTTGTCTCGGTGCAACTCCGAAGGTGGACAAGTTTTCGACTATCTTCTTCTTCGTATTGTTCAACCGTCCGACATACGGATGACCCAATAGTGTTTCGGCAATCTCATGGTTGTGGATTCCATTCCTCACTTTTACTGTCCACTTCCCTTCTCCTTCGTTTCTAATATGGATAGTGAATGGACAACCACATTTCCTCGTTCCAACATTTTTTTTTGGAACTTTACTTTGGATAACTGTGTCTTTCTTGTGCTTTCTGAACACACCACCTCTTTCACAGCCAACCATCACAGTTTGTCGTCCCGGGCGATTTTGGGCCGATCTGGATATCACTAGAACTATGTTGTTTTTCCATCCAACTTCTCGACACCAATGTACCGTACCGTCGCTTGATTCAAACCAAAGATCGGTCCAGAATAAATGACCTACATCGACTGCAATTGGAACAGGTACCGCAAAATCGGAAGATCTCAAGTCCTACAATAGAACTTAAAAGTTAATAAAACTAAACAACTAAATAAAGCAAATAGGTAAATATATGCAATTAAATAGGTAAATATATGCAATTAAGTTAATAAAACTAAACAACTACATAAAGCAAATAGGTAAATATATGGAATTAAATAGGACTGTCAGAGAGGTGACAGTCCTTTCCTACAGTAGGACTGCCAGGGTGCTGGCAGTCCTACATATTGTGAAGGATTGCCACCTCTTTGGCAGCCCTAATCTATGATCGGGACTGCCAGAGAGGTGACAGTCCTCTGTGTCACAATCCGATTTTTCATCCGATAAAAAGTTAAAATTTAGTTACCAAGAGGGCTTCTGATGCATCAAAGTGTTCTTCGGACGTTGTAGAAAGAGAGTATACAACATTTGATGATCCAGGTTGTTTCATGTTCAATTTTTTTCTACATTAAACACATAATTCAACTTTTATATGTGAAATTCATGTTTAAAACATTAAACAAATATTAATTCCATGACTTACCAATAAATGGGAGAAGTCATTGATACTATTACTAGATATTTCACCAACAATCTTCCCAAAATGTAGGTTGGGGAATTTTTTTGGTTAGGTTTTATTCTATGACCTAAAATGGGGAGGAAGAGAAGAAAAGAGTTGAGGGAGAGAAGAAAAGAGTAGAGGAAGGAATAGAGGAAAAAAATTAGAAAAGTTGGGTTTTATACCAAATTTGGGGCTGCCCCCAAGTAAAAAAAAACTGATGACCAACTTGTAATATTTGCAAACAATTTGGGGCTGCCCCCAAGTAAAAAGTGTGGTGCCCTTAGAAAAAACCTATTTTTACCAAAAAAAACTCCTATTTTAGCCCTTTCTGAACGTTAAATGATGACAATATTCCTGTAACAGACATGTTCTAAGGATATTTGTGGTTGTTTGCCACCCAAAAATTCATATAAATATGACTTAATTCATCCAAATTTACCATGACATAATTTCTTTCCTTTTCTAATACTTACAAACAATTATGTGTTATATTTGTTGAAAAGTTTCTTTTTCGTTGTCACGGCGAATAAACAATTACCACATCAATCACAACATCAGCAATCTTAACCCGTCCAGCAACCTCAGGGGGTACAAGGGCCTCAACCTGCGAACCATTAGTGGACGCTAGGCTACGAAGAAGGAATGCATAATAATTGGATAAGATCAAAAATTCGGCACCACTTTAGGAAAGTTTATAATGAGTGTGATACCAAAAGAAGATACTCGCATGCAACTATTGTTCAATGCATACATTGTGGGAAACGAATCAAATGGGAACCTAATCGTGACACAAGAAAACTACGTAGACATCTAGACAATTGTATCTAGTATCTTACATCTTTTTGGAAAAAAATGTCTATTTTAATTTATTTAGCTATTAGTATTAGGTAGTCGTAATTATCATGTATCATATCGAAGAATTACCTGCAATAATTCTTATGTACTTATTGTTTTATTTATCAATAGTCACAATTATTATGTATTAGTTTCCAATATATACTATTATTGTTAGATATGTATTTTATACTTTTTTTATATGACTTATGTTTTGTGTACGAGCTTTTAGCATCTCCACAATCCTTCCTTGTGGTACCACAAAGGAAGCGAAAAGAGAGATTGAAAGTCCATACGTAAAATATAAATCACATTAAAAAAACTTATATAACGAAAGCAATATATATTGAAACTCAATTAAATAAAATTTATATTTTTTCTTACTAGTTTTTTATAGTCAAGTTAAGTAATTTTTCTTCTTGCTTTTTATATAGTCAAAGACTCGAAGCCCATTGCCTCCATGAAGCCCAACCTTTTTTTTGGGGTTTAAAAAAAAAAGGCCAACCCGGGCCCGGCCAGTACCCAACCCGGTTCTGTTTGGCCAAATTTTTTTCGGGTAGTGGACCGTGCTGTATTTAGGTTCTGCTTTCCGAACTCGGCCTGATCCGGATCGGATTTTCTGACTGGACCGGCTCGACCCAGGCCCGGTCAAACTCAATCAAATCGTGCCTGGACTGGCCTAACCTGGCCCACGGGCCACTCAACAACATTAGGCTCACAAAGTTAAAAAAAAAAAGGTGTTTTGAAGTTTTGAAACTGATGTGTTGTCAACCTGCAAAAGTAATTACTATTGACCTAGTTATGTTGATGGATGGAATTGTGAAATCCACATTGATAATGACCAGTATATTCTACATGGATCATGTCTAATGATTTTTAAATTTTCGGAAAATTTCGTACAGAACATAAATTTTTAGGTATCCGCACTCAAAGCACAAAGTTTTTAAAAATTTCTAATACAACACAAGAACGCCTTTTGGAAGTTCTCTCTCTCTCTCTCTCTCTCTCCTCTCTCTCTCTCTCTCTATATATATATATATATATATATAAAGAACGTCATTCTAATGGACGTTCTTGTGCTGTATTAGGAATTTGTAGAGATTTTTTGCTTTGAGTGCATACGTGAAAATTTTATGCTCTATACGAATTTTCCGATGTTTTTGTTTTTAGAAAATAGATAGCGTTACAGATAATGTAGTCAATTTATGTATATTTCTAGTGTACTTTTATGCAACATCCCAATCTTTCTAGTTCTAACATTCAACAATAATGTTGACCAACTATTTACAGAAGTCTTGTTAAAGATTATTAGGGTGCTCACACTCTGCCTTAAGGGAGCGTTTGGTTCAAGTTTTTGTGGCTTGGAAATGAGTTTTGAATTCCTTACCCATGTTTCCCTTGGGAATAAATTTGCTTTCCTAGGAATGATGCTTGGCTATTTTGTTTGGACGGTTATATCCTCTTTTTATTTTCAAATTTTCAACTTCTATCCCAAACATGTAAATCATCATGAAATTAATGAAAGAGTATTAAAGGAAAACTAAATTAATTAATATTTCTATCCCTTTGTAAACCAAACATGGAGATGAAATTTTTTAATTTTTTGAACTACTTATTCCCAACCTAACCAAACATGGGTATGGGAATGTTGAATTCCTTTTCCATGGAAAAGAAATTGAAAACCTATTCCTAGGAATACAAAAACTTAATCCAAACGAGCCCTAAAAGTTTAAACTGAGGCTTCGCATTGTGTCGGACACTGCCCGTTTCATCTTCTGAAGGAGGATGCTTTCTTGTTTCTGAAAGCCAGAACTCAGCATGAATTCCAAACACAGGCCTAAAGTAACGCTTGTATTCACTTCAAACCATAAAAGTTTAACTAAATACTCTACTTACATAATCTTTGGATTCCTTTGATATTTTTGGTACTTTTTCTTATGGTCCCATCTTGGTAGCAGTGTAACACAGACAAGACCCGGTTTCCCTCCCCGATATCAGAGATGTACCAATAATGCTAAGTTTACTACCAAATTCTTACAACCTTTTTACAACCTCACTCACCAACCCCTTACACATGGGTCCCACCGGATCCCACCACCCCTCACACCCCCCCTGCTACATGGGCTCCACCCGACCCCACCACTTACTCCTCTCCTCCAATCGAAACCCGACACGTGGCAGGAGTAAATGGGTTGTAAGAATTTGGTTGTAGGCATAGCATTACTCGAGATGTACATAGGTTTTCTGAGCCCCCCCATGTTAGCTAGCTCCTGTCAATTCACTTTGACCCATATTTGAAAATTTAGGTCAAATTGATATCGTTACTAGATCACGCACCAGCCTATAGAAACATCACAAGTAGACTTCACTGCCCACAAATATAGTACTGCTCTGTTCCTTGTGCAGTGTGCCTACTCTCAGAGCTCAGTAGCTCACATGACCCCCCCCCCCCCCCCCCCCCCCCCCCCCTCACCCCCTTTATTTATTGGAGCTTCATCTCCTCCAATCCACCCCTCTCCTGTTCTCTGCTTCCTTCCATGGCAAAATTGCTTGCGTTTGCTCTTCTGCTGCTCATCACATTCTGCATTGCTTCAGCAGCGGTTTGTTTCTTACACACACACACACACACTGTGCTTTTTCTTAATCAGTTTGTAACATTGTTATTTCACACATTGTGCTCACATCATTTTCATGTGTTTTGTAGATTGGTCATGAGCTGGAGGCAGAGTTAGCTAGGAACCGCAAGGTGCCTAGAATATTTCTCTTTAATTTGCATCACTATACATTTTTTTACTCAACCTTGTGATTGTATGTGATCTTCTTCTGCAGGGGAGGTACGGGCCGGGAAGCCTGCGTAGTTATCGTAAGTTGTTTGTTGGGTTATTTAGTAATAGGGTCTCATATAATATTTCCTGAGTCTCCGTAGGTCTACAAATTGGCAACAGATTTGGACGTCGACGGTGAATATGAGACCAAATTCTAATGTTGGATATTATGAAAATCCAAATTCTAATATCAAATATTATATGAGACCATATTACTAAATGACTCTTGTTTGTTATCGTCTCTTAGGAGATTTTCTGTGGTTAGTGAAGTGAATGGTTATTGTTGTTCGTATCTGCAGAATGCCCAGGGCAGTGCACCAGGAGATGCTCAAGGACCCAGTACCACAAGCCGTGCATGTTCTTCTGCCAGAAATGCTGCAGCAAGTGCCTCTGTGTGCCGCCGGGCTTCTATGGGAACAAGCAGGTCTGCGCTTGCTACAACAACTGGAAGACTAAGGAAGGAGGACCCAAGTGCCCTTAGTTTGGGACTGGTTCTGGCATTTTTAAGTATTAATGCTTGTAGCTTCCTAGTTTCTCTCGAGGTTTTTATATTTTGAGGAACTTAAAATCTATGGATGATGTTGGGAGTAGTTTCTGGTTTTTAGGGTTAGGTACGTGTCATGTGTTGGTTGGATGATATTGCTATCAAATCTAATGCAATGTTTTTTCGGGGAAAGTTTTCTGGTTGTTTATTCATTTGTTTATTAATTTATTTGAGATTCTTCACACACTTTTTGAGTCCACGGCTCTTAAGTTCTATTACTTTTTATAAATAGAAGGAATAATACGCTGTCGTTATGGTCTTATGTTTTTTTTCGGTAACTACATGGTCACTTGAGTTCGGTTCTAGTTGTGTATTTTCAATGATGATATGTATGAGGTTCCCCACTCTAAGCTCCATATGGATCGGTTTGTTTGAGCTATTTTTATTATTTTATGGGTCAAATCTAAAGTTAAGATGGTTAAATTATATTAATATTTTAAAATTTTTATGGAATATTTTAGCAAATGTCTATAATCAAAATAGAAACTAGCATATATTCTCACTTTTTAAAAAAATTAACAAATGTCTCTATTCATTTGTAAATCAGTTTAAAGTTTTGATTAAATACTGGGGTATATGTTAAAATGTTATTTGTTCTATACGAAAGAATGATGATATTTGCTACTTCTTTAAAAAAAAATGGAGGTATATACTAGTTCAATAATTTAAATAGGGGTATTTGCTAAAATATTCCTTTTATATACGTTCGGACTTGTAACAGGATGATGTGGCCGAGATATATAAGACATGATGTATCAAACGTTAAAATTCTTTATGGGCAAGAGAGAACCTGAGTGTTGTAACCAATCTGGCAAATTCAGTTGGGCTATTGAAAGCTTTTGTAAACTCAGTTCATTTATTGAACAAAGAGAATTGTTTCGTATACTCTGTTTCTTCCGCTGCTAATATCAAATCGAAGATAACCATTTGAGAACTTGTCATCTTGTCTTGTACGAGTGCAACTTCAGACTCGTACGGCATCACGTCCAGCGAGGACGATGATTCGGATAAATCGATGCGAGGACGAACATTTTTTTTCCGGATCGGGACGTGACAACCGCCTTGGTTTATAGAATCGCCATTCCTTCAATAAAATGAAATAACATACTTGAGCCGGTCCGAAAAATCACAGGCAGACCCGAAATCCTGATGGTCGGTTAGGGGTTGGGTTTCGAGAAACAAGGATATGGTCAAAACACAGCCCAAAATATTGTTAGAGTTATATTTTGATCCGCCCCCAACAAATAATTATGAAGTTTTTTCTAGCAGTACTGAAAGGCTACTTTAAAAAAAAACTCATATTTATAAATTTGAAACACAACCATCACAAATTCACAATTATAAACCAAGACTAACACCAAGGTTCAAAATATCTATCCGGCCATTCAAAACCATGAAAGATCCTTAAAACTAGGGGTGAGCATTATTCAGTTTTGGACAAAAACTGAATCGAACCAAACCGAGCCTAAATGAATAAGAGATTCAGATTGGTTTGCAAAAAAAATTCAGTTTGGTTTTGATTTTAAAAATACTAAAAATTTTTATTTGGTTTTGATTTCGTTTTGGATTTTGGCTTTCGTTCAAAACCGAAAATTGAATAAAACTTGTGCAATCATATAAATACTTTCAATTTCATGCATATGTTGCAATTAATAATGTGTATATTTTAAAAACGATAATTATATTTATATGTTTTAAAATCAAACTTTGATAATTTAACAATTAGTCTAACTTTGAATACAAATACAACAAATGTGTGCATAAAAATTATAAATTTTAATATCATTTAATTGCGATTTAAACTTTGAGCCCAACCCATTATGCAATAGAAATAGTCCAGCTGAACAAACTAAATCGTTATTCGGTTCGATTTCAGTTTTTTTGCTAATTTCGATTTGATTTCTGCTTTGGATATTTGGAATTTTGGTTTATTCGATTTTTATTATTTCGATTAGGTTTAAACCCAATAAACCAAATGCTCACCCTACTCGAAACCACCGAAACCGTTACATTATTGCAAATCCTATATATATATATATATATATATATATATATATATATATATATATATATATATATATATATATATATATATATATATATATTATTTTGGGCAAAATTGAAACATTATTTTCAAGGGAAATGTTTATAAAAAGGAAATGATAGTCCATAATATGGGTTATTTTATAAGGGCAGATCAAAAATTGATCAGGGCACATTAGGATTGGGGCTAGTCCAGATTTGAGAAAAAATTACTCAGGACATCCCATATTCTTACTCATTGGGCTATCCCAACCCCATACCCCCCAAACCCCAATTTTGAGTTTCATTTCCATATTTCACTCTCTCTTCCAAAATCCTATTTCCTCTCATGATCTTCTTCTTCTTATTCTCCACCATTTCTATCCTCGCCATTTCCATCAAAATTCTAGTTTTTTTTTCTGATCTTCTTCTTCTTCTCCACCATTTTCATCCTCACCATCTCCATTAAAACCCTAGTTTCATTCTCATTCCTAATTTCGATGACACCCAAAGGCTCCTCACAAACAATATACAAACCCTAATACTTCTTTCCTCACAAAGAATACATAAAAATAAGCCCTAAAATGTATATTTTACTCCATTATCAAGATAGAAATAAACCGTAACATATGTTTTTTCATTCGACAATTTCGACTTTAGGACTGCCAAGAAAAGCGGCAGTCCTGAAATGGACTTGCTGTACAGCAAGTCCACAATTCCTGTCAGTCCTCAATACTTCTAGGACTGCCAGAAATTGTGACAATTCTGCTATAAAGCAAGTCCCTTTCAGGACTGCCACAATTTCTGGCAGTCCTCAATACTTCTAGGATTGCCAGCAATTGTGGCAGTCCTGTTATCGATTTCAGGACCGCCAGAAATTGGCAGTCCTGATATGGACCCATTTATTCTACAATTAGGATTTCATCCATAATTTCTTCTACAACTAGAGTTTCATCCATAATTTCTTCTATTAATGAAGAAAAATTGATTAATAAATTTGATAGATTTGATAATTTAATTTCTTCTACAACTAGGGTTTCATCCATAATACCCAAACAAGAAGAAAGAAAATAAACTAGGGTTTGGAGAAAGAGATCTGAGAAATTAGAAGAGAGCAAAAAGAATTTTTTTTTTTTTGAAAAAAGAGATGCTCTTCTTATTCTTGTTCTTCTTGTTGTTCTTTTTTCTTCTTGTGAGGAACTTCTTCTTCTTGTTAGGAAGGAGAAGAGAGCAAAAAAATAAAAAATTGACTTATATACCTACATTTGGACTAGCCATCAATAATTTCTTCAATGAAAAATTTGTAAATAAATCAGAGTTAATTTTATGCTAGCCCTAATAAGCTTTTGATGTGCCCTTATAAATAACCATAATATCCATAATAATACAAAATCGACAACTTATCCCTCCCTCCCCGTACCAAAATGGGTCGTCTCGAATCCACCATCGTCCGATCTAGGGTTTCTCCCTCCCGCCGGAGCCCCCGATCCCGGACCCCTCCCCTCCGCAACAACCGCCGCCGCTCCCCGGACTACACCTACACCGGCGGCGCATCCGCGAAGAACTCCGGCCACTTCTCCTCCTCGTCCGACGACGAGGAACTCAAGGGCCTTCCCTACTCCGAGTACCGCCGCCTTAAGCGCCAGAAGCTCCGGAAGAAGCTCAAGAGCTGCATCTGGAGGACCACCCCCAGCCCTCCCCCTTCCGAGCGCCACCGCTTCCTGCCCATAGAGGAAGAATCGGCATCGGAAGAAGAGGAAGACAAAAAGAAGAAGACGACGAAGGATTCGGGTTCGGGTTCTGGATCCGATAGCAAGAGCAGAGGGAGAGGGAGGAGCCGGCGGCGGAGGTCCTATGATTCCGAAGAAGATTCCGATTCCGAAAGCGATCCCGATGATTCCTCGAGCGACGATGACCGGAGAAGGAAGCGGAGGAGCAAGAGAAGAAGCCGGAAGTCAAAGAAGAGGAGCAGTAGGAAAAAGAGTAGCAGTAGCAGGAGCAGGAGGGAGAAGAGGAGGAGTATATCTCCGAGTTCTGACGACGAGAGCGGCGAAGCGTCCGAGTCCGACTCCAGTCCTAGCCCTAAGAAGAAAAAGATCTCGAAGACCAAAAAGGTCGCGTCGGAATCCGATACCGACAAGATACCCGAAGCTGATCTCAAGAAATCTGAGATCGACCCCGAGGTGCTGCTCCTCAAGGAGATGATCGAGTCGCAGAAGAAGAACACCGCGGAGAACGACGCGTTCGTGGGGCCCGTCCCCCTCCCGAAGGCCGAGGGTCATATTAGTTACGGAGGCGCACTGCGGCCGGGAGAAGGAGACGCCATCGCACAGTACGTGCAGCAGGGGAAGCGTATCCCGCGGAGGGGAGAGGTGGGGCTGTCGGCAGACGAGATATCAAAGTTCGAGAGCTTGGGGTACGTGATGAGTGGTAGCAGGCACCAGAGGATGAACGCCATCCGTATCAGGAAGGAGAACCAGGTTTACAGTGCGGAGGACAAGCGGGCGCTGGCGATGTTTAATTACGAGGAGAAGGCGAAGAGGGAGCACAAGGTCATGGCGGACCTGCAAAGGCTGGTGCAGAGGCACATTGGGCAGGACATGGGGCCCTCGCATGACCCCTTTGGCAAGGACACGGATGCAGCAGATGGTTGAGGTATTGATCCTGTTGCTCATGTTTGGCAGTTCCGGTTCATATTCAGATATATGATGAGTATGATTTTACTTCTATTGTGAATGATTTGTTATGTGGATATGCATATGTTTTTACTAGGGAATTATTGTTCTTTTCATGGCGGCAACGAGTTTAGCTACTACTGAAACTGACACACTTAAATAGATAGTTATTTGCATTTCAGTTTACTATTTTATTAGTTTGCCCACTTATTAATATGCAATTCAATTTGACTACATATAACTAATGCTTTTTCAGTATCTGCCGAAACCAACGAAACAACAAAACCAACCGATTCAAGACCAAAGAAACCCCCGAAACTGTTGAAACTGATACTAAATCCAAGTTTTGATCCTGGTTCAACCTTTGCTCGTGCTAGTGTTGCAAGTACAAGCACATTAAGGATGATCTACTTAATTAATTTTTTGGAGCCTTCAAGGACTTGTCAAATGATTCTTACATTTGCTTTCAGACAACCTAGAGTTACTTCAATTACAGGAAGCCATAAAATTGTTGGCACATGAATGATTTTGTTAAATTGGCCATAGACACAAAAGACAGAAGCCACTTAAAGCCTCAAGACGTCGCCCAAGATTAAAAGAACATAGAATGTATACTGCTATATTTCAAAAGCATACTCAAAGATTCAAGACCAGAAGCATGCTCATTATCAGTCCTCGGTGTTTGTAAGCGTATATGAAACCTTGTAAACACCTTAGTGAATGGCAAAACTAAAAGCTAAACCTGCTAAAAACAATACAATAGTATTTTTGAAGAAGCGGGAGATCCGTCGGATTTCCGCGGAGAACTGCCAGAAATTCCGAATGAAAACAAGTTTTTGTGGTCTATTCAGATCATCCGTCGGACTTCCGCGGAATGCCGCCGGAAGGTCCGACTGGAAACAGAAAGTTTGCTGTGATCCATTCGGATCAACCTTTGGATTTTCGCAGAATACTTTCGGAAGGTTTGAATGGAAACAAAAAGTTTTCTTTGGTCCATTCAGATCATCCTTCGGATTTTCGTGGAGTACCTTCCAAAGATCCGAATGGAAACAAGTATATTGTGGTCCATTAGGATAATCCGTCGGATTTCCACGGACGACCGACGGATGATCCGAATTGCCCAGCTGTCTATTATAAAAGTCAAATCCAACGGCTCCTTACAAATGTATTTAATGCATCCAACGGATACATTTATATCTGTTACTGTCAGTTTTGGAAGAACCGACGGATTTTCGCAAAAATCAGACGGATATTCCGATCGTCTACTGAAACTGCTTATGCCTTTGGATTTGTATAAATAGCCTTCCTCATAAATGACTATCCACTCGAGCCTTAAAATTTCTCTACTACCAAAGAGCTTATCTGTTACTCTACCAAGCTTTAAATTTGTCATCCATCAAAGTGTTTTGCTCAAGAGTTGTAGCCTAGATCTTCCAAGTGTTTACGAAGATCAAAATCCTTCCTTGTAAGAAGTTGACGAGCCTCCGGATTAAAACTCGTGTGTTTGATGTTGACGAGCCTTCGGATAAAAACTCGTGTGTAAGAAGTTGACGAGTTTTCGGATCAAAGCTCGTGTTGTACTATTTTCTCAAATAGTGGATTAAAGCAGGAGAGAGTTCCGGGACTGAACTGTCCTCGCGGAGGAAACGAGGATACATCGGGGTTTGATTTCTTGTTCTCTCTTTTATATTGCTATTTGCCTTACAAATTTGTGTTGGTAATTTTTATTACCCTATTCACCCCCCAACTCCCCTAGGGTTCTACAAAAATGCCAATTAAAAGATGAAAAACGTATGGAATTATTTAGACAGGTCATCTTGCTGATACGGCTGTTGCATAACCTCTTTGCAGTTGCCACTGAGAGCGAGAGGGTTATTTTATAGTTGACGGCATGGACTGTAAGTAGGAAAGCCACTCAAATGGGGCTAGGCAGGCGCCTCTAGTCTCTAACTGCCGAGAGCAGAAAGAAGCTCTGGCCCATAGTCACCAAGATTTTGGTTCGAGGAGACCTGGAGGGTAGGATTAACCAGTATGTTGTGTTTCATTTAGCAGCGGTTCATTTGGGTGTGATCTGTCTTCTAGGGAATAATTCCTACTGATCCTACTACAAGATATGCTTGTGTGCTTCACTTGACAATTAATTGATTATATTATTTTTTATAATGACATTTGATTGATAACTTAGTTGAACTTCATCTTGTAAGATCTTGATCACATTGCTTGCCACTTTTGGTCATATCTAGATCAGGAATCCGTACATTTGGCGTCGTGAGATCTATGACGCGGTCCCTATGGAGGTAGGGGATCCCAGTAACTATGCTCTGGTTGCTGCAAATAAATCGCCAATAAGGCTCTAGGCTACAAGTCCTGTATATGGGCCCTTTTCTCTTATAACATTGGTATTACTTCCATTAGATGGAAAGGGAAGAACATAGTTGGTCCCATCTAATCAATGCAAACTTCAGCTGATTTTAGTGTCGATACAACAAGTGGGTTTAGGAAGAATTGTCTCAGATTCCTTGCTGGTGGACAAAGATGTAGTTTTCTTATTGATCAGCCTGCATATATCAGTTACTGAAAGGCATCAACACTATAAAAATTAGGAAGGTTATGACTTCTTTTAAAATTTTAAAAATGTAATAGTTAAAATATTCACACACAATATACAGGTAGAATATCACCTTTAGAGAAATACTGAAAGAACATTGGGAACAAGGAAAATATAATTTGAAGGAGCAATAGACATTGTTTGTTGTCATCTTGTCTACATTTTACATAACTTGCAGTCAGAGAGATGGGAATTCTAGAATATTAGTAGGGCATTTGGGGCTAATATTTATAACAATAGGAATCTTATGCAGTATTAAAATCATATTATGACAAGAGCAGGATATTCACATAATATAAAGAGGAGTACCTAATATTAGCATAAGACTGAAGCGTATGAGAGTAACCACAAGAAGAAAAGAAGAGGAGAAAGGACTGGTTCCGTCAATTCTACCATTATGTGTAATATTTCATTTTGTAGCCATGAATTAGTAGGACACAACCATGACTTTAACCTATAGTGGGGATGAAATAATCTGAAAATGTAAAAATTATATATATATTTTTGTGCTTGTGCACTCCAATTCAACACACTTAAAAAAAAAATGATATACCATCTGGGCCACAGTATACTGGGTCCTCCTATTATCCCTGTAAACCGCGTTTCTGATATACCACCCCAGTTTTGGGGTGTACCCAATCCAGATATCCAAAGTGACAACCCGGCCAGTTCAGATCCAAATAGATGAAGTTCAACAAAATGTCAATCAATTGATGATCTAGAAGGCATTAAAATCAACTAAGTATAAAAAATAAGCATACATGATGAGTAGCTTGTAGGGTCTGGAATTTTGAGGGGAAAAGGAAAGATGGTGCAATTTCTATTTCCGGAGTTGAGTTCTCAAAAGAGCCTTGCTTCTTATTATATGAGAAGGGATCAGGATTCCCGCTATTAAGCACCCCTGAATGATTCCGAAATAGTACCCGTTGGGTCTTATCTTCTTTGACCGTACATATTACTTAAAAATCTCTTGAGAAATTGGGTACTTTAATGATCTAATCTGTATGGTAAAAAAAATTAGATCCAACGACTGCTATTTTGAAGGCATTTGGGAATGCTTAATAGCGGTGACATATATATATATATATATATATATATATATATATATATATTTTTTTTTTTTTTTTTTTTTTTGGAACCAGGTAAATTGTTTCTGGAATCGCTCCCACTGGGATTCGAACTCCTGACCACTCGGGCCGCATGCATCTCTCTTAACCACTAGGCTAGAGGTCATTTGCATATATATATATATATATATATATATATATATATATATATATAGCAAATGACCTCTAGTCTAGTGGTTAAGAGAGATGTGTGTGGCCTAAGTGGTCGGGAGTTCGAGCCCCATTGGAGGCGAGTTCGCCACAATTATCCATTGCTTCAATATATATATATATATATATATATATATATATATATATATATATATTAACAAAACAATTTATTGAAAAGGAAAGTGAGCTCAAGAAGAGCATTACAGACCGTAACAGGGCCGAAAACCACAAAAGGGCCCTGTTAAGCAAAGGTAGAAATACTAAGGTTCGAAATTTCGGAAATCCAAAATTTCGAAATACAACTGTGTTTCGAAACCATACGAAATTTCGAAAAACAAAATTTCGAAGGTTTCGAAAATTCAAAAATGCAAACACACGTGGGGGGGGGTGTCGGGTACTCAGCCCGAGGGAGAAGGGTGTGGGCACGCAGCCCGAAGCGATCACACTACACGAGGCATGGGGGGCGCTCATCCCGATGGGGGGGCGCACGGCTCGAGGAGCCTCGGGCCCCCCTCGGCGCGCAGGCCGTGGCCGGAGGGTGCCGACGGAGGAGGCCGAAAGGGGCTGGGGCGAGGCTCGGGGAGGAGGGGGACGCCAGCTGCCGCCAGGAGGAGCTCCGGCGGGGGAAAAGATGGGCTGGACGCGAACGGAGGAGAAGAGGGGGGGGGGTTCGGACCCGCTTGGGGGAGGCGAGGAGCCGGGGGAGCCCGCCTGAGGACGCTGGGGGCCCACCATAGGGGACCCACGAGACTGGGAGCGGGGGCTCGGCCGCCGGGTGAAACTGAGGGCTCGACCCCGAAGAGAGGGAGGGGGTGGATCCCCGGCGGAGGGAGAGCCGCCGAGGGAGGGCGTCACCACAAGCGCCTACCACCTGTGACCGAGGGGAGGGGCTTTTAAAATTTTAAAAATGTAATAGTTAAAATATTCACACACAATATACAGGTAGAATATCACCTTTAGAGAAATACTGAAAGAACATTGGGAACAAGGAAAATATAATTTGAAGGGGCAATAGACATTGTTTGTTGTCATCTTGTCTACATTTTACATAACTTGCAGTCAGAGAGATGGGAATGCTAGAATATTAGTAGGGCATTTGGGGCTAATATTTATAACAATAGGAATCTTATGCAGTATTAAAATCATATTATGACAAGAGCAGGATATTCACATAATATAAAGAGGAGTACCTAATATTAGCATAAGACTGAAGCGTATGAGAGTAACCACAAGAAGAAAAGAAGAGGAGAAAGGACTGGTTCCGTCAATTCTACCATTATGTGTAATATTTCATTTTGTAGCCATGAATTAGTAGGACACAACCATGACTTTAACCTATAGTGGGGATGAAATAATCTGAAAATGTAAAAATTATATATATATTTTTGTGCTTGTGCACTCCAATTCAACACACTTTTAGAAAATATATGATATACCATCTGGCCACTGTATACTGGGTCCTCCTATTATCCCTGGAAACCGCGTTTCTGATATACCACCCCAGTTTTGGGGTGTACCCAATTCAGATATCCAAAGTGGCAACCCGGCCAGTTCAGATCCAAATAGATGAAGTTCAACAAAATGTCAATCAATTGATGATCTAGAAGGCATTAAAATCAACTAAGTATAAAAAATAAGCATACATGATGAGTAGCTTGTAGGGTCTGGAATTTTGAGGGGAAAAGGAAAGATGGTGCAATTTCTATTTCCGGAGTTGAGTTCTCAAAAGTGCCTTGCTTCTTATTATATGAGAAGGGATCAGGATTCCCGCTATTAAGCAGGGCCGGCCCTGGCCCAGGGCGGCCAGGGCGACCGCCTAGGGCCCCATGAAATTTGGGGGCCCAAAAAAATTAATTTAAATGTATATATATATTAGTAATCTTCTATTGAAAATAGAACTAATATATAATATGATCCACCTTTATCACAAAACATTTGTGGTGTAGTGGTAGTTTGTTATATTTATACACAAGAGGTCCTAGGTTCTAGCCTTGGCTGTATCATTTTTTAGTTCAATTTTTTTATATTATATATGGGCCCCATTTTAAAAATTTGCCTAGGGCCCCCATTAACTCAGGACCGGCCCTGCTATTAAGCACCCCTGAATGATTCCGAAATAGTACCCGTTGGGTCTTATCTTCTTTGACCGTACATATTACTTCAAAATCTCGTGAGAAATTGGGTACTTTAATGATCTAATCTGTACGGTAAAAAAAAATTAGATCCAACGACTGCTATTTTGAAGGCATTTGGGAATGCTTAATAGCGGTGACATATATATATATATATATATATATATATATATATATATATATATATATATATATATATATAGCAAATGACCTCTAGTCTAGTGGTTAAGAGAGGTGTGTGGCCCAAGTGGTCGGGAGTTCGAGCCCTATTGGAGGCGAGTTCGCCACAATTATCCATTGCTTCAATATATATATATATATATATATATATATATATATATATATATATATATATATATATATTAACAAAACAATTTATTGAAAAGGAAAGTGAGCTCAAGAAGAGCATTACAGACCGTATTGCTTCAATATATATATATATATATATATATATATATATATATATATATTAACAAAATAATTTATTGAAAAGGAAAGTGAGCTCAAGAAGAGCATTACAGACCGTAATAGGGCCGAAAACCACAAAAGGGCCCTGTTAAGCAAAGGTAGAAATACTAAGGTTCGAAATTTCGGAAACCCAAAATTTCGAAATACAATTGTGTTTCGAAACCATACGAAATTTCGAAAAACAAAATTTTGAAGGTTTCGAAAATTCAAAAATACAAACACACGTAGGGGGGGTCGGGTACTCAGTCCGAGGGAGAAGGGTGTAGGCACGCATCCCGAAGCGATCACACTGCACGAGGCATGGGGGCGCTCATCCCGATTGGGGGGGGGGCGCACGGCTCGAGGAGCCTCGGGCCCCCACCGTCGCGCAGGCCGTGGCCGGAGGGCGCCGACGGAGGAGGCTGAAAGGGGCTGGGGCGAGGCTCGGGGAGGAGGGGGACGCCAGCTGCCGCCAGGAGGAGCTCCGGCGGGGGAAAAGATGGGCTGGACGCGAACGGAGGAGAAGAGGGGGGGGTTCGGACCCGCCTGGGGGGGGGGGGGGGGGCGGGGAGCCGAGGGAGCCCGCCTGAGGACGCTGGGGGCCCACCATAGGGGACCCACGAGACTGGGAGCGGGGGCTCGGCCGCCGGGTGAAGCTGAGGGCTCGACCCCGAAGAGAGGGAGGGGGTGGATCCCCGGCGGAGGAAGAGCCGCCGAGGGAGGGCGTCACCACGAGCGCCTACCACGAGCGCCTACCACCTGCGACCGAGGGGAGGGGGCTGCATCATGCGGCGGAGGGAGGGTCGGAGGCCGTCGAACTCCGAAGGGCTCGGGGCAGCCACGAGAGTACAAGAGGGGGGGGGGGGTCCACCGTTGACGGGGGGAACGCCGGAGGGGAAGGAGCGGGGGCGGGGGATGGGAACTCACGAGCTCCGGGGAAGGGGCCGGGCTGACCAGGGCGGCGACGGCGTCGAAGGGGCCTGATGAACCCGGGGAGGAAACTACCGTGGTCGACGGGGGCGGGGGGCGGGGGGCGGGGGGCGGGCTCAGCCGAGGGAGGGGGCTGCGCCGCGGGGGGAAAGGCAGGGGAAAGGGCCGCGACAACCGGAGGGGGGTGGAGCGCCTGACGGGGCTGCGCACGCTCCCGGCGGAGAGCCGAGGAGAGGGGCCAGGGCGACGCCACGGGGGGGGGGGGGGGGTGGCCGAGGGAGGTCGGGGGAGCATCGGGGGGACTGCCGGAGGTGGAGAAGGACCAGACGCACGACGCCTCGCCCTGTGGCGCGGGTGGCGGCGACGCCGAGGGGGGTGGGTGAGGAGGGGAAAGGGATGGGGGAAGCTCGGCTGGAAGACGCCCGACCAGGCGGACCCCGGCCGACCGGGGAGGTGGGGAGGGAGGGAAAGGGTGGGGGCTCCGAGGGGGAGGAAGTGGCCCGGAATGGCGGCCAGTCCAAGGGGGCCGGCCGGCCAGAGGAACCACCCGGCCACTGGGGGGAGTGGGGGGGCTACGGCGAGCAGGGGGGGCTCCTCCGACGGGCGGAGCCGGGATCCGCGTGGCTGCCACTGCCTCTTCCCCATTGGTGCTTCAATATATATATATATATATATATATATATATATATATATATATATATAGCAAATGACCTCTAGCCTAGTGGTTAAGAGAGATGCATGCGGCCCAAGTGGTCGGAGTTCGAGCCCCAGTGGAGGCGAGTTCGCCACAATTACCCATTGCTCCAAAATAATATATATATATATATATATGGGAAATTCGGGGATGCTTAATGATATAGTTAACTGGTGTTCCATGTTTTTTTAACCCGAACAAATCCTTAAACTTACACTGTGTGTAGTTGAACTTAGGTGGTTTTGCTTGGTGCGAGGTGTTTGCATTTGGAGGATGCAGGCTGGAGTCTTCGAAACATTTTTTAAAATGGAGGCAAGGTTGGATGCATCCTGACACTCCCTGAACCAAGTGTTTGTATGGTCTTAACCTTCCCAAACCCTACAATATCGGCAGTTTGTAGTACCAGGCGTAATCTTAATACTCTGCTTGGTGTTTTCTGTGGAGAGAGTATTATCCATTCTGCATTTCGTCCAGACCCCAATGTAACTCAGAATCTGGAAATTATTTCCCTGAGGATTGCATAATGGCATAAGTATCTCGGAGAAGCATCTAGTCAAATATGGAGCTAGTACTAATGTATGCTTGAGATAACATAAGCATGCGTTCATGCTTTGGTGTAAACATTAAACATGTTTGGATCAGTATCAGTTATAACAGGTATGTTATGTGGGAAGAACTGTACAATATTGTTTTGAAAATAATTCTCTCGAGTCTTGAAGGTAAAAGTTCAATCATACTGCATCGTAAAAGTTCAATCATATTGTCGTGAGACGTTAATTCCTGAATATTATTCGGGTAATCGAACAAGTATTGACAAACTGTTCTGCGGTGATTATTGGTAATGGACATGTAGTATTGGATGATACCGGTATGTATCATTCTTATCGTATCGTTTTTGGCATGTCCGATCCGATACAAGTCCCCGTCGATACCGGATGCTGCCCAAGTTGTGGCTTTCCTTCCCGGTCAATTAACGGAAAAAAAAAACAAGCCAGAGAATTATGGCAAAAACAATACCGACAAAATGATTTACTCATGCTAAAGATCAAAATGTTCACACATGGTGATGTTATTTCGTTCAGAACTATCTATTGTATGGGTACTTCACTACTTCGTATAAAAGCATGTAATAAATAACAATAGCTATTGCGGATGAATAATTCAACAATGTTGAACATTTGTTCCATCCAAAACTAGCAGAAAACAAAAGATAATACATAAGACTATTCCTAAATGTACCAAATATTTGAATTCTGAAACCAAAAAAATCCAAAATTCTGATCTGAAACCGTCGAAACTACCAATACTCATACGAGGGGTCCAAAATAAGAACTCCGAAACCGATTCGGTAAGAAGTGTCCGAGACTGATTCGATTACTACGACGAACCTTGGTTAGTTATTATTGTGACAAAGAACATGGGAAACTTGAGATCATAAGACATCCTGATGCAATATTCAATAGGAGTCTGGATTGAAATCCTTCACTAATGCTATCTGTTTGTACATATGTGTGCGAGGACGGAACCTGGAACTAGAAAGGCCCCCAAAGAGAGTTATAAAATAAAATAAAAACAACATATAGATAAAAATATTTAAAATACATAACCAACATCACTAGAAACACTAATCATATTAATATAATACATCAATGTCTGGATATCATTGTCTTAATAAATAATATCAAAGAAGAATAGAAAAATGCATAACTTTCATTTAACTGTGCTCAACGATGTTTTACTTCATTGGATCCATCTATGATCTTCTTGTTATCAAAATTTTCTGCTATTTCTCTCTCAATGTGTGAATTAAATTATTAACAAAAAACATCATTCTGCATTGCTGTATGAAGTCTTGTTTTAATGAGCTTCATTGTTAAATTGGACCTGCACGGAATGATGTTTTTTGTTACTAATTTAATGAGCTTCATTGAGAGAGAATGGTGTTTTTTGTTAATAATGATGTTTTTTGAGCTTCAGTTGTTGTTGTTGAGACTTGTTATCAAAATATTAAACTTACGTCAATGAAGTTTTTTGTTAATAATTTAATGGGCTTCATTGAGAGAGAATGATTTTTTTTGTTAATAATTTCAATCTATCTCTTCAAGTCTCAACAACTACTGAAAGATCCTTTTTCAACAATGAAGTTCATTAAAACAAGATTCCGTACAGGTCCATTTTAACAATGAAGCTCATTAAAACAAGACTTCATACAACAATGGAGAATGATGTTTTTTGTTAATAATTTAATTCACACATTGAGAGAGAAATAGCAGAAAATTTTGATAACAAGAAGATAATAGATGGATCCAATGAAGTAAAACATCGTTGAGCACAGTTAAATGAAAGTTATGCATTTTTCTATTCTTCTTTGATGTTATTTATTAAGACAATGATATCCAGACATTGATGTATTATATTAATATGATTAGTGTTTCTAGTGATGTTGGTTATGTATTTTAAATATTTTATCTATATGTTGTTTTTATTTTATTTTATAACTCTCTTTGGGGGCCTTTCTAGTTCCAGGTTCCGTCCTTGCACACATATGTACAGACACTGCAACTCGATTTTAACAATGGTAAAATGATGTTTTTTTGTTAATAATTTAATGAGCTTCATTGAGAGAGAATGATGTTTTTTTGTTAATAATTTCAATCCATCTCTTCAAGTCTCAACAACTACCATTGTACCTTGGTCACAAATATTTTTAATGAGCTTCAGTTGTTGTTCAGACTTGTTATCAAAATATTAAACTTACGTCAAGAGATAGACTTGTTTTAATGAGCTTCATTCTACCACGGGTATAAACGACGGCTGACCACGCGGCCCGTCGTGCGGCGTCCAATGGGCGTCGGGAAGGCGTCGTGCGCATAGAACGGGTGGCTGGGCGGAACCGGCTGTCATAGGCGTCGTGAAGACGTCGGGGGCGCCTTCGGCGTCGTGGGCTAAGCGAGACATTGAGTTGCTGGCGTCGAAAGACGTCGGCCGTCCCGTGAGGCTCTGGAGCGCGCGGAGTGCGCGAGGCGTACGTGCCGGGCAATGATGAAAAAGCCCAGTGCGGACAGGATCCGCACAAAGAGTCCGAAGCGACATGACGACCGGCTAAAAATCGGGTGCGGGGAGACACGATTTAACTGAGCTCGCACGTGCTGGTAAAAAAAAGAAAAAAGAAGAAGAGCAAAACAAGATGGATAAATCTGATCAATGAGAGAATTTTTTTATTTTATATTCTGTTAGTAACTTAGTCTTGGACATAAATTAGAAATACTGTATAAATCTTTCAAATACTCATAAAGGACATACATGAAGCTTGTATTGTTGCAATTGGTATACAACAACATTATCTCTTGCTATGTGAAATCTGCAATATAGATTTTTTTTTTTTCAGCAAATGTACATTTGTGATTCAGGTTGAATGGCTTCTAACTATCTTTTGAATCAAATGAGTCGAGACAAAAAAAGAGAGTTAAGTTGATTGTTCGTTGAACCGATAGTTCAACTTATGTAATTGAGAGCTCATGCTATTGCACGCTATTGTGGCACTAAAAATGTACACTCGATAGTAGTGTTAAGTAATATTTTAACGCTATTTGTTATACTTAATACTCGTATCAGGAACTTCCACCCCATAGCAAACAAAATTTTGTTACACTTCGATGAAATTCATTTCAATCATTTCTCTGGACTTTTGAGAAGTTATGCGGAAAAGACAAGTTCATATCATTTATAATATCTTGTGATTGACATTGAATAGCTTGACAAAGAACATGAGTAATTCCGACACTCTTTCATCAAATGTTAGACTAGTATATATTCTACAACGTTATAAAAGCCATTTCTGCATCTCCTGGTCGCTGTGAAGTACAAGTCTGGTTAACTGATGATCCAGACTCTAGATCAGTTGTATGTTGAATATAATTCTTGTGCGGCATGTAAATGATCATTACGCTGGGGGGGGGGGGGGGGGGGGGGGGGGGGGGGAGGCTAATGATAGTAAGAATATGCGACAACTAATTAAAGAAATTATCTCTGCCTTCACTTCTCTTGATGATGTAACTAGAACTAATTGGAGTTTATGTGCAAAACAATGCACATAATATGCATATGGACATTTATCAAGATTTAACCCCTTTCATTCACCACTCGTATTGCTTGCATCATCACATCCTTGTCTACATATGTTTTGAATACTAAGATTATATCGGAAAGAACGACTGATATCTCATTCTTCAAAGTTGAATTTCTTGTATATTTAACATGGAGAAAATCTAAGATCCATTGATTTTGTCAGTTCGTTGACAACCATCTGCTCTCTTTTAGATTTACCAAAGCATCACCAAATTTTTCACGAATAACATTTTGCACCATATTCGAATGGTTGAATAGACTTTTATTTTGATCACAAGTGACGTATGTTTTGAATTACGTAATATATATTTTGAATTACTAGGAGCATTTCCTTGAACTTAAGTTACTTTTTTGATTGTATTTCGCAAACTTTTTTTTATCAATTCAATTAAGTAAATTTGACCCATTGATTTTTTTTTTTTTTTTACTTTCATCGTGGTCAAGAAAGGCAATCACTTATTCTAAGGCATTATTTGATGTCTTTAGTCTTGAGGCGCAATCAGTTAGAAGCATTTTAAAGTGAAGTTTGTCGCTTAATCGCTTTATGTATATTCAAAGATTGTTCCATTAAATCTTGACAACATTTTTAGCAATATTGCATGGGGAACAAGATTTGTCAGATATCAACGGATTTGTGAAAGAATGGTTCCTAGTTTTGTGCATATTAAATGGTTACAAGTGTTTCGACCTTAAAAATAAGATATCGGTCGTTCTCTCTTGACGTAAGTTTAATATTCAAAATATTTGTGACCAAGGTACGATGGTGCAAGAATTATAACTATAAGGGGTGAATAGATAGATTGAATTTTTTTTGTCTTGATGAATGTCCCTGTGCATATTATGTGCATTCTTTTGCACATAAACTCCTAATAACTTTTTGTTGCAGCATCAAGAGAAGTGAAGAAATAACATAATTTTTTTTAGTGAATTGTCTTATATTATTATATATATATTGTTGGTTCCTCTCATAAGTACAATGATAATTAAACACCGCTCACAAAGCTTATATTCAACATATAATTGATCTTGGTAAGAGAGAGACCAGATCGGGCTAAATCGATTTGTGCTTCATAGCGACTAGGAGATACGGATCGGGCTAAACCGATTTGTACATCATAGCGACTAGGAGATACTCGATGGTTCTCTTTTTTTCTAGTATTTTAAAAATGTATAATCGAGTTGCAGTGTCTTCATTGACACTAGTAATCATGGATCTATGTATGCTTTTTTGTGGAGACGCAAAAGAGGCTTTATAGCATCGAGAGGGTTTGAATATATACTCTTCTTATATTTGATGAAAGAAGTGCTTGTAATTACTGATGTTCTTTGTCAAGCTCTGCAACGTCCATCATAGGATATTCTAAATGCTATGATCTCGTCTTCTATAAGAATTTAGAGAAAATGGTCGGGATGAATTCCTTCAGAATGTGACAAAATTTTATT
This sequence comes from Iris pallida, assembly GCA_029216955.1. Lineage (NCBI taxonomy): Eukaryota > Viridiplantae > Streptophyta > Magnoliopsida > Asparagales > Iridaceae > Iris > Iris pallida. Next base: position 17,885,485 of record JANAVB010034617.1, read on the forward strand.
TGCAAAATGAGGTGGAAGTTCATTATATGAATATAATGACATACGGTTAGGTAACGCTTGAGCGCCACTATTGAGTAGACATTTTTCATGCAACAATTGACTCACATTTACAGGAGTCGAACAATCTTGGTGTGACATTGGATCTAGAAGATAGCAACAAGTCATTCAAGGTGGAACACATCTGTATACTTGCTGAAAATTTCTTTACTGAATATTTCACATAGCAAGAGATAATGTTGCTGCGATACAAATTGCAACATGAAGAGATTGATTTATTCTCATGAGGATTTGAAAATTTCATCTAATTTTTTATTTATGCCGAAGATTAGCAGACATGTAAGTCGAGAACTTTTTCTCTCATTGATCAGTTGATCCGTCTTGTTTTTTACTCTACTGAGAGATATTTTTCAGCAATGAAACTCATTATAGCAAGAGTTTGTACAACGATGGAGGATGATTTTCCTGCTAACAATTTGATTTATACATTGGGGGAGAGCTAAAACAAAATCGATAATGACAAGATCATATAGATGATGTGAAATATCATCTATATGAAAGAAGTGTTTTTTTCCAAAAACTTTGTTGATATTATTTATTTAGACATTGATGATGATATGATTATTGTTTCTAGCGACCCTGATTTTTTATTCTAATTCTTTTTATGTATATGTTGTTTTCATATTTATTTTAAGTATCTTTGATTTCAGGCATGTGCCTCCCAACCTCACCCCCATCACATTCTCCCACAAACACACCAAATCCGCCCATGTGTGTGCGCACATGCCCGCTCTGGGTATGTACTATTTTCAAGGGGGGTAGGACTCCCTAGTGATATCGTATGTATGCTATTTTTAAGTAACAATCTCCCTTAAACAACAACACTATTTTTTGCCAGATACAAGTCATTGTAATCTGATCAAGGCATCTGAAATCGTTGCTTCAGTTTTGCTTCTTACCTAGTTTTTTGGGAAGTAGCATGCTACCTTGTTTCATTAATAAGTTCGTAATTAAACCAAGGTTCTCAGCCCCTTCCTATGAGTATCGGTGGTATTGGCAGTTTCGGATTGGAGTATCTTTTTTTGTGTGTTGGAAGGCAAATAATTATTAACTTTTTTTTTTTTGTACATTTAGACATAATTTGAAATACTGTGTTGTTTCTTAGTAGTTTTGAAATTGATTGAAATAGTAGTCACCCTTGCCAATTGGTTTACCTGTGATGGATAAATTTTCTTCTTTTACATGCTTTAACAACTTTACTATGCTTTTACACCCTTGTTGATTGGTCTTTTTCGTTCAATTTTCTTTACCGAATTGACTAAAAAGAGAGCTCCAATCTCAGTATCGGGTCAATGACTCAAGATCAATATTGGATCGGGACATGCCAAACTGTGTTGGTATCGGCCTTATCGGACCGGTATCGGCCGGTACTGCAAACTATGAATTAAACGTCTGTTTATCCCAGTAGAGCACGAAAGCAGACTAACATCCACATCTCAAATCAAACCCTAGAAGAGACCCTATCAAAAACCATACATCCAAAGGCTACATAAGCGCATGTCACAACCCGGGCACAAAGGCCCTGACATCAACCCAACCCCAAGATCCAACCAGAACCAAGAAAATATTTTTGTGTGCATCACGCTTGTTTGGGAAATGTAAAACAGGATTCCTGGTTGCTTTATAATTTCAATGACGGATCTTTTGGGAGGGCCCCCAATGTCGATGCTCCTGCTAATAACATTTATGTTTGTTACTAAATAGTTATACTATTTACTATTCCAGTTACCTCCAGTAATAGAGAGGAAGAAAATAATAAAAGCTTGAGGGGTGTCAATTTTTACTACCTGCTTCAAGTTGAACAAATGTCCCAAATTGCTCTCTTTACAGTGACAACTTCACATGCATTTGTTAACTTCTTGTCAAATGGTTCAAATGTGACCTGTTTGTTTACGTTATTTTTGTATGACATACTATTCGTAACTTCTCGATTACTTATATTTTTTATTGTGTGCAGATGTTTGCCCAATGGACAGGACTTTTTGTTGTGAAAGAATGTTGGCTCAGACATTTTATTGCAGTAGAGAACCAGAAACTTCATTCAAGATTTGCAGGTATTCAAATGATATTTTTCTGGCACCGGATAAGTGGATCATTATATATAACTATACGCTCGATCTTTTTCTTCAGTGTACCGACAGTAGCTTAGTCATTATATGCACTCTACCTGCCTTTGGGACTTGTAGGAGCTTGGAAGCTATCATCATAAGCTAACGAGTCGAAAGTTTGCCCTAATTTCTAAAGATTTGTTTTAAGGTTTTGTAATATGCATGTGATTGCTGAGTTCCAATTTGTTTTCCAAGCATATGATCACCAGCAGTATTCTAAATAACTGTTAACGGTTTGGTAATGCTTCCCAATACACAGCCTGGTTAATCCTGTTTGGCGTGTAAGTAAATGCATATTAATTATGCAATTTCTGGTTAGTTCTGTTGTGAACGAAAGTTATTATGTGAAACCTTTAGGCCTCGTTTGGTTCACGGATTCAAGGAAGTAGGAAAGGAAAGTTGTTCCTTTCCTTTGTTTGGTAACCACAAACTTGGGAATCAATTTCCCCACAAGGGGGAAAATTGGAGGGAATATGGTTCCACTCATGACCCATGGGATTGATTTTCCCTCCTCCTTTCCCAACATTTATTACAAAAGCTATGACAAAAGTAACCATGTGTTATTATTTATTTTACCATTAATGTTATTTTTTATAATGTTATTTTTATTTTATATGTAAGGATATTATTGGAACATTGTTATATTTTTGCTTTCCTTTCCTACACCAACCAAACAACGGAAAGGAAATGTGACAGGAATCCTACTTTCCCATTCCCATGGAAAATACAAAGGAACGCATTTCCTTTCCGTGAACCAAACGAGGCCTTAGTGTTATGTGAATGTTATTAATGGACAGTACTGATCTATATGTTCTCTTTTGCCACATGTTTTCTCCATGTATCTAATGCAACCGGAGTATCACTTGAATGATTTTACAAGTGATTGGCCTCGTCTCAAAATATAACTTCTAATATACTACTTGTTCATGATAATAAATGATGTTATTGTTGTAGTTAGCTTGTAACTAACTAGTTGATTGTGCTCAACTAATTACTTTGGCATATCTTTGTAATCTCCTAGTCATGGGTTCTCCATGTGTGATCATACCATGTAAACAGAAACATATGGAGAACCTGAATAGGTTCAACCAGCAGAGAATTTAGCTCCTCTCCCGAAAATTTTCAATCACGTATTTGACTACAAAACCTTGTCAACACTTGTAGCTCACGAAATGTGCGATCATTCTCGTATTAATTGGAGTATGATTTTAATTTTATTTATGGTCTGATGTTTTCTTTGTCTATATTTGTCTTGTTGACCTCCAAGATTGACGATCCGTTAGCCAGGAATGGATTAATATTTTCCTCTAAAATTTATTGTTATAGGTTGAGAACAAGAAGGTTCACATGATTAATTCAACTATTCTAGAATTCAAAATTCTAACATTGTTTTCCTTTATGCAATATTGAATCTGAACACGCTTGATTTTACTACATTGGAAGTCTTCAGAAGAAACTATTTAAAATGGGTATAAATTGTCAAACTCCATCTCACTATAAGAAGGTGAGATCCACCATTGAGCCCTAAAATAAAGCAGATAAAGCTACTAAGGCAAGAGCTATGATCTTCATTAACAGCATATGTCTAGCGGATTGTAGACAGAGTATCTCACTGTAAGAGCATTCGAGGACTCTCTGGGTCACTCTTGAAGAGCCTTTGACTACCAACGTCTCATTTACTTGCCGGAAGCAAGACCTGACTAGCAAAACCTGAGATTCTAGGACCAAGTTCGCGAATGAGTACAACTCATCCGATCACTCTTTCAATTCTGGAAGAAAAACTTGATTGAGGTAGACCTTCTGGAGAAGACTTACTCGACTTTTCATGTCTCTAACATGCTCCTGTAGTAACAATATATAGAGCAGACATTCACAGTTTTTTTTTTTTTTAGAACAACGATGAGAAATCATCTACTAGCCATACTAGCACGAATGCCATCTCATTGTCTAAAGCTAATTAATGCATGGTATTCTATACACCAAAATCGACTATATCGGAATATGGACTGATGCATGAAGGAAAAGTCCAACCACGCGAAAAGGGATAAAGATCAAGACCAACAAAAGAGAATCCATGGCAAGAAACATGCATGCTTGACTTCAATCCTGGTTCTCCTAACTAACATTCTAGTCTATAAACTCTCGGTCCTTCTTCCTCCTAGCAACTTCATTGTTCCATCGTCAAATTCACACACCACCTCCTCCATTCCTCTTCTACTACCTACACTTTCTCCTTCATAACAAGCTTAGCGACAAACAACATATATATCACCCTCAGCCCAGGCAGCACGAGAGGGCTCTCACACTGCACGCACGCACGCACGCTCGTCTGCCTGCCCGCGTCAGTCAAGCAGCTGTTGGATTTTTCTTCACTTTGTTTCTTAAAATCTGCAAGAAAATAAAATATAAATTAAAGGTTACCCGGCGTCCGAGGAAGTCGGACACGTAGCATTGTCCTAAAACTTAATCCGGATATATGTGCAGACTTTATCCGAACGCTCCTACTGGTAAAATTTTCGTTTCAACGGAATTTTCTTGCCGCACACGACGCAGAGACAGTGACCAGCGACTTAGCTTTGTCCAGAGCAACAAGAAAGAACATAAATTTGGAGATGGAAATTTGTCAGAGTTAGGAGATGGGGGTCAATATATAGGGATAGAAAAATTGTAATCATTTGCTGAATCTAAGGATGTAACGGTGCTGAATAAAGACATAAAAAAAAATATGTGGTTCAATAAACCTGGACAAATTTAATGTCCGTTACATTTGTAACCAATAAGCTAATTGTCCTTCCCGCATCTTCAATCCAAGCAGAAGAAAACAGTGGACAACAACTAAGCTAATTGACGAGCCTCCTTCAACCGCGTATAGCTCCCTCGCCGTACGTCTCACCGATTCCAAATCTGATCCTTACAATTCAGAGGGGATACAACCCTTGTCCTCCTTGTCAATCGTTGATCGGTTCAATGTGAGCTCGAAGATGGCTAATCGGAATTACAGTCTATTTAATAAAATCTACGATCCGGGAAGTTGATCCGGTCATGAACCGTCTGCACCAGAATGCGCATAACGACGACGTTCCTGACCTTTGAGAATTCATGGAACTTGAATTCGTCGACAGAGCACGAAGAATTTGACTCGTATCAGTCATTTTATTATTGATTTTGCAATTTCTCTAATTACTTTTTGTGCGTTCATCGGAACAACACAAAACTTGCACCATTGGATTCGTAGCATGTTTTTACCCGTAAGATACAAGTTTAGTAAAGGTTGTGACCATCGATCGGATCGTTGTAATACGGGCCCCACGATTTGACATCTTAGATTTTGTCCCGTCTTCGATTATGGACTTTTTCTTATATCAATTCCGGCTATTTGGAATATTCTGAGATTACTGGCAATGATATTATTAACTATTGGGATCATATATGGAAGCTTAGCATTTGAGTCTATTATGTGTCGACATGTTCGTGTCGCGCACTCGGCTCCATCATATTCTAAAGCAAGTACTTTACACTTCATGTTTCCAATACTTTATAGTTTCTACAATTGAATGTTCTAGACAATATGTACATGGTCTTGACACGGTTAGCGTACACAAGTTAATAGTGCACTATATATACACCTTATTCATGATTATTTGAGTCTCTCTCCTTTTTAACTCTTAGTTAGTTATATCTGTGGATGCTTGTATTTGAGGTTATGGTGGCTAATAGAAAATATTGTAGTATAAAGCATACCACCGCCAATTTGCGGCATAGGCTAGGGCACACTAACGTACTTGTACCTGGATATCCGGAAGCGGGTCGTGACACTCATTCTTCTACTTTTATCTAAATGTAGAACTTAACAGTCTAAATAACTTCATTTATATCGTCATCAAACTTAAGTACTCAACCTGATGTGAGATACAACCCAACATCAAGCACCTTCCTTATGACATCTAGAAGATATCTCGAGGTAACCTAGGTCGAATCGACTATTTATCGTTGTTGAATAATATAAATATCCAACAACTCTTACCAATACTCCAAAGTTTTGGTACAATGGAATGGTTTTAAAATAGTAGGCTTAATTGCACTTTGCTACCCTCAACTATTCCGCCTTTTCAACTTGATACCATAAACTTTTTTTCGTAACAAATTGGTACCTCAACTATTATTTTTTTTCAACTTGATACCTAATTTTTCAAAATTCCGAAAATGCCCTTCCCTCTTCCTTCCCCCTCCACCCCCTTCCCCACTCCGGCCACCCCCCCTGCTAGCTCTGGCCGCCCCACTCCCCCTGCTAGCTCCGCCCCCCCCCCCCCCCCGCCCCCCACCCCCCCTGCTACCTTCGGCCACCCCTGCCCCCTCCCGCCCGCCCTCCCTCCCTCCCCAGCCCCCCTCCTCCCGTGCTGCCGCGGCCTAGGAGAGGCGGGGGCGGCGGGCGGCCGGAGTGAGCAGGGGGGGGGAGGGGGGGGGGGGCGGAGCTAGCAGGGGGGGGGGGGGGGCGGCCGAGCGTGCAGGGGGGGAGGGTTAGGGGTAGGGTAGGGACATTTTAGTCCAAAATAACATCTGGGTACCAAATTGTTACAAAAAATAGTTTAGGGTACAAAGTTGAAAAATGGTAATAGTTGAGGGTAGCAAAGTGCAATTAAGCCAAAATAGTATCAGAGTAATCCAAATTTGAATCTCTTCTAGCATGCAATTTAAGCCAATTTTTAAAAAACTGTTGCTGAGTCGAACTCTCTGTCCAAAATAGATATTTTTGGTGGTGTCTTGTTTCCGACGGAGGAGCATTGAAGGCGTCATTAAGCGAAGCTCATAGCAAGGCTCTACAAGCTAAAGCAGTAGTAGGAAGAAGTTGACCAAAATTTTGGGCCTGTGGACATAGGTCGATTTTGGTCGAACCTGTTACATTCGTTGTCGAAAAGGGTCGTTATGCGTCATTCTTGTTTATTCGACAATACAAATATTTTGGTCTAACCATGCTATATTCGCTGTCCTCGTAAAGGGATGTCATGCGATGTCCTCATTCTTATATTCGACGGAGGTGTTGAATGTAAATATATTCCTCAGATCTCACCTACACACTAGAATTTTGGTGCAAGTTACGAGGACTTCAAATAATTACTAGTAAAAGCACATGCATTGCACGTAAAATTATTTTTCTTTCTTTCTAATATTATCAAAAATAATTTAAATATTAATTTAAATTTGTTATATAATTAAAAATTAATTAAATTTTAATTATAATTTGTTATGAATATGTGGAAAAAAAGAGAAGGTATTCAGTTATGCAGAAGAAAATGAGAGAAGTTTTAAATTATAATCTTTCGTATTTTTTTTTTTTGGGGATAAAAAAAAGGTATTTTTGTTATGGAAAGAAAAATAAGAAATTTTCAAATTATAGTATTCCTTAATTTGTTTTAAATAAAATTGTTTCATGATATAAAAATTGTTAGTTGTATGTGGTTGTGTCCACACACATATGAGCTAGCAAAAGCTCAACTCCCTTACAATAATTTTGACCGTTAGAACCCATTAAACTTGTAACATCAACTCATGTCCAGGTACAATGTACCACATGGTTTTTCATTTAAATTTTGTAACGTTCAGTATTTATTGGCTGGATTAAATTGTCTTCGTTCTCCTTTATTCCCTAACCTTAGAGAAAAGTCTATATATTGAGGTCAATCTCAATACTTTGAACATACTGAAAATTACTACAAAACACTATCTCTCGCTCTCATCGAATTCTTATCACTCCGAAATTCTTTTATTCTTGGTTTGTTGCTCTGGGCAGAGCTAAGTCAGGTCAATCTCTCCGATTATGTGCGACGGGATACCGTAGAGTGGGGGTTTACCACTAGGAGCATCCGGAAAAGTCTGCACATAGACCCGGATTAACTCTTAGGGCAGTTGCTTCGTGCGCGACTTTTCCGGAGGCCGGTAATTTTAACTTCTTTTATTTTGTTTGCAGATTTTTAGAGGAAAAATATCCAACAAAAATTGGCTTACACGGTTTTATTTGGTTCCGTTTTGAAATCCGGTTAAAATAGTAGAGATTTCAAGAGAAACTAGTAATGTAAGTCTATGGGAGGCCGATCTTGTACCCGGTGTGTATGTTTGCCCAAGTTCATTTTGGCCCAAAGACATCACGGAACCACCTAGGGCCTCCATCCTGAGATCTGGACCAACTAAAAGAGGCAAGCTCCCATCCTACAGTGGTAGGGTTTAGGTTCAACTAAAGCCAACCTGACCTGATCCTATCTCGATGGAAATATTTAAAGAGAATAATAGAAATGATAGCATTTCAGACTATATATATATATATATATATATATATATATTATATATATATATAGGGAGCGGATCAAAGGCCCCGCCCGCGGAGCCCCGTCGAAGCCCCGCCCCCCCCTGCACCATCGTATCGCGCGGGGCCCACGTGGGCCCGCCCCCCCCGCGCGATCCAACGGCTAAGGGGGAGCGGGCTTCGGCGGGGCTCCGCGGGCGGGGCTCCCGATCCGCTCCCATATATATATTAATATATGTGGGAGCGGATTAAAAGTCTCCCTTAAAAATCCCCCTAAAAATCCCCTCACTCTCATCCGTCCATTTAATGTTAATATTAATGTTAATATTAATATTAATGCTAATTATATTATATTAATGTTAATGTTAATATTAATTTTTATTTTTATTTTTATATTAATGTTAAGGTTAATGTTAATATTAATTTTAATGTTAAATTTAATGTTAATTTTAGTATTTAACATATTAATGTTTGAGGACTAGCACTACATCGAATAGACTGACTCGATAGCACTCTTAGTACAAATTAAGGTGTAGGGTTTGACATTGCTTACTATGGTTACTTTTTTTGTCTGTTACAAAGTGCCTCGTACTTACTTCTTTTACTTGAATTTGAAATGCACCAGGTTCATATATATAATAAGCTTTTTCCCCCTGAAACTCTGAGTACGTATTTGAGATCTTGAAATTAGTCTGAGCTAGGTTTATCTCACATGGAAAGGAAAATGCTCATTATGGTCAACTGTCAGATGATGCATTTACCTGGGAGTCCTGATGATGCTGAAGAAGAGGGAAATGTCGGACGGCGGTTGTGCAAAATTGAAGGAAATCAGAGAAATATAGGCTTCAAAGAGTTCCTCAGACGACGAGTCAGTCGAACAAACATGTTCAGCATAGTTCATGTACTGAACTGATCGATCCAGTTGAGTTCCATATAGTTACAGAGGCTTATATATGCATTAAAACTTTACCTGCTCTTTTCACTATATATATATATATAGTATAACTTTACCTGCTCTTTCACTAAATGTCAGATATGTAGTTCTTAGTCTTCAGTGAATGCAAAGTTGTTGCAACTTCAATATCCATATTCTTCTAGAGTTTACTTGTACAGTCAAGCAGGCTCCATAAGTGTACTTCTTTCTGATCATATGGTGACAAGATGAACCGTATGTTCGGTTACAATATTACATTTCCACTTGGCTAACCATACATAAATTTTTCCTCTCAGATTGTGCCACAGATGTAGTCCTAATTCTGAAATAGTGTTTTTGTAACATCCATGAATAATCGAATAGCGACATGTTTAATAATAACTTGCGATATAGATGTAACACGTGAATTTTACTGTCATAAAGTGTGCATACCTTACTATTTAGTTTCGGAAAAAAAAATCAAGAGATCAGATGCATGTAACACAATGATTGTTAATGACCGAGTTTTAAAAATTAAGAGCTCATGAGTTCCTATAGGATTTTTGATGTATTATCGATTAGGGTATTACTGATACGAGGATTTTTAGTCATAATTCCTATTATTGAGAGAGTTCCACATTATCAAGGGAATTGTCCGTTGGTGAACGGGATGTCCTGTTGAAATATTTTAAGTGAATGAAAATTCCCACAAGTTGTGTCTGTTTGAAAGGGTGTGTCCCTTCTAAACAGTGTGTCTGTTCACTTTTTATGTATCCATCATTATAAAAGCACAGTCATGTCCGTGTTTGAGTCACTCATTCACACATTCAGTACTCAGTTCGAGAGAGAGAGTACCTTGATTGCTTCGTCTAGTTCCTGCGATTTAAGTGCTACTATGAAAGAGTTCCGTTGTATCCTGGGAGACTAAATCGTCATTCAACCGTAAACAATTGTGCGGGACAATAATGTTTTTAGGATATTGAATCAAGTTCAAGCTTCTGCCTCAGTTAGAATTTTATTTTCATTTTCTAGAATACAGATTTAATAACATTTTCGACTAGTGCTGATTTAATCATTCTTCAAGATCACACTAGGTGAATGACACGCTATAGACATATATAACATCACAAGGAGATAAGAGTAGGGAGAGCATTATTCGGTTTTGGTCCGATAACCGAATCGAACAGAATAAGAAATTCGGTTCGATTTGAAAGGAAAAAAACACGCTAACAAAAATATTCAGATTCCGTTTCAGTTTTGGGTTCGGAATTAAGTCTTACAAAATTATGTAAATACCCTCATTTTATTCATATTTTATGATTAAAAATGTGTATATTTTTAATTTTGAAAATAACAATGGCTAATTAGAGTTTAGACCCTGAATTTTATATCAGCTTAGAGTTTAAGCCAAACTTGTTCAATTAGAAAGTTTATAACCTAAATTTTTATTATTTGTTTCATTTTTCCATTATACCCCCCCTTCCCATGTTTGACAATGAAATCTTCATACATAAACTAGGAGAGTATAATGAAAATGAAGCAAATAATAAAAAATCAGGATCTAAACTTTTAATTGGACATGTCAAAACTTAAAATCTAAGCTGATATAAAATCCAGAGTCTAAACTCTAATTAGCCAAAATAACAATTCTATATGTGTGTTTTAAAGTCGAACTTTGTAATTTAACAACCAACCCAACTTTGAAATACAACAAGCATATATATATATATATATTATATTATAGATATATATATATATATAATATATACATTTTTGTAAATATAGTTTAAATACGATCCCAATTTTGGGTTCGGCAAACTAAACTATAAAAATAGTCAACCTGAACATACCGAATAAATCGAACAAACCGAATAAAATGGCTCAATATCTCTCGGTTCGGTTCTGTTATGACTAATTTCGGTTCGATTTCGAATTTAAATTTTGAGAAGTTTTCGGTTTGTACCATTTCGATTGACCGTATAAACCGAAGGCTCACCCTATGGCGCAGATTGTAGCCTCTACTATGGGAAATGTTTGGTTTACAAAACTTTTACAACCTTTTTACAACTTACACCATTTGCTGACATGGGCCAGACCACACTGGCCACATGTCAGAAAATGGATGAGTGATTGTAAGAAGGTTGTAAAAGTTTGGTTGTAACTGTAACATTGCTCCTCTCCTATCCTTCACTGTCAGCTCAACGTCATGGCACTGTATATACCTTTGTTTTCAGTACCGGAAATTTTAATGCTCACTTCAGGTTAGTTGGGGGAGGTTTATTATTGATATGAATGTCCAGTCCAGCTCGTCTGCTTAGGAGTGGATACGTCATCTTCATATATGTGTACTACTAGCAAGTTATTCATCTCTTCAATCATTTCTTCTTCCTCATCCCTTCATTTTCCACAAAATATGTAACTTAAATTTGAAAGAGATACCTATTGCTTCCTTGATTCCTCCGATAGCGATGGCTCGTCGTCTCTTTCACCAATAAATTCGAGCCATTTAAATTGATACAGTTGCCTACAATAAAGACTTGAACAGTATAGAATATAATTTGTTATGTGAAGTTGCAAAAGAAAAAGTCTAAAACTCTACAATTACAAACACTAGTCATCTCCTGTTGCAATTATTCAATAATAGGGACCACACATTTAAAATTAATTGTATTGGACTATCTAAATAATTAAGCTAAATTAAAGTGATCTATTTGAAAAATTGGCTTAAGGATATCGGAGATAAATCTAATTTGACGAGAGACCAACTATATATATATATATATATATATATATATATATATATATATATATATATATATATATATATATATATATATCGATTTTCGGTGGGAGCGTTCGCCATAATTACCTTCTTTCAACAGAGAAAGGAACATGTTGGACCGTTGAGCACCTCTAGAGGAGGGGTGAATAGAGTGTGCGCGTGTGCAGCAGAAAATAATCACCAATTAAAAATTATAGCAGTTATATATTATGACAGATAAAAGACGGTAAATAAAATACGATAAAGTAAGAGTCAAGAATTCAAACTCAGTGACACAACGATGTATACTGGATTCCCTCTCGGAGGACTAGTCCACTCGCGACTACTCTTGCTCGCTGTTAATCCACTATGGCACAAGTTTTAACTAAACGCTTGCAACTCTTTACAACACCGTGCTTAGCGACAAGTGCATGACCGACTTCATAACACCGTACTTGGTGACGAGCGCACGACCGACTCCAGAAGACAATTAAAAACTGGAATATTTTCTAAGTACAGTCTCCGATACAACTCTTTAATACCAAACTCTATATTAAACAGAAACTGTACTGGCTTGGCTAAGAGTCGTAAATGCTTAGATATGAAAGTAAAAAAAAGAAGCTTAGAACACTTTAGATAGAGAAGAGAAAAGATGAAATGAGATGAGTGAAATAAATGGTAATCTCAACTCTATTTTTATAATATTTTTGGGAACCGAACTCGGACAGAGTTCGGATGCTAGAATTTTGCATACGAACGTTGGATGCAGATTTGGTGGGAACTGTATTTCGAATTTATCCAGACCGAACTCGGACCGAGTTCTGACCGAGTTCGGGCAGAGTTCTGCTAGAACTATTTTGGCCAAATTTTGATAGATTTTGGACTTTTTTAATATGTGGACTTTTGGATAGATATTTGTGGATATGTAGGCTATATATTGTGGACTGAGAGTAGCTAAGCCAGTACCGATCCGATCAATCTCAGATTTTTTCTAGACTCAATAAAAGTAAAAATACAGAATAAATATGAAAATTAATATCCCTTTTGATGACGTATTTTTTCTAACATTGAAGACACATTTTTTCTTGAAGACAGTCGTCCAAAGATAAACAGATCTGAAAATCTGAATACTTTCGGGGGCTGCGCTGTAACTCCCTAAACGAATTTTAGTGAATTTTAAGAACTTTTCTTAAATTGCTATTTGGAAATTTCAATATTGCTTTCCACTTATTTTCTTTAACAAGTTTTACTAATTTTCATGTTAAAATAAACTCTTGATAAATATTATTGTTACTAGTCACTTTTGGTAATTGACCTATTATTATGTTATTTTACTCCTAAAATTTCTATTTTACTAAAGATTAGTTTTGATCTATTAGATCAGTAATTAACTATTTTCGTGAGTATTTATTAATTATTAACTAAGAAGAATAATTGTTTAGTTGACAGTAGTGGTTAACTACTTTAGTGGTTAGTTATTTAGTTAGCTTTTAACTAATTGATTAGTTAGTTAATCACCATATAGTTGGAATTCTATTACAAATCTGTTACAATTTGAATCCTTGCCCCCAGATCTATTTTTAATTACCACAGTTGCCACTGTCCTTTCTTGGAGAATACCCATAATATTTTATTATAAATACTGTACAACCCTTAATATTTTATTATTAAATTTTCTGACACAGTCCCATCAATCCACATCACTGATCTGACACATCATAATTCTACTGTGCTGCCAATTGCTCCGGCGACGCGCCGCCGCGAGCCACCACCTCCGGCCACCGGAGTTCACTTCGTCACCGACCAGAGCTCCGCTATGCCGTGCCCTACCGCCAACCACCGCTATTTCGCCGGACTTCACCTCAAAGTTGCCGTATGTCCAGATTCTGACCTAGTTTGGCCAGATCCACCTCGGCACCACGAGCGCCACCCCGACGAACATCGAAGCACCACGTCGTCATTGAGGAATCGTCACCGCTGCAGTTGTAAGCCCCTATTTTTCAAATTTCATATTAATTAGTGTTAATTAATTTTTAATGTCAATTTTAGCCTTAAAATAATTATTAGGATTTTTAGGAATTTTTCTAGAATTTTTAAATGAATTTTAAATGAGTTTTATATATTAAAAATATTAATTTGTAATTTTCTAAAATGTTTTTAATGCATTTTGTAATTTATTAAATTGTTTAGATATCAGTTTGCAATTTCCTATTTGTTCATGCAAATTTTATTTGCATATAATAGCTGCGGGAGGGGATTTGCAAAATTTGTTTGCAATGTTTACCTGTGGGGACCATTATGAAATAAACCTAAACCCTAGGGACCCTAGTGTAAAATTCCTACCCACTCCCTGCCCGACGACCGACGACCGCCGACCGGGCTACCCCCGCCATTTTCGGCCAGCGCGACAGCCCCGACCGCCTCGACCCCCTATTTAAGCCCCCCTCTTTCCCCCAGACCAAACCCTAACCCTAAATCCTTCCCAGCCACCCCCGACAGCCTCGCCGACAGTCCCAAACTCCAAACCCTAAATTCCTAACTCCGGCGAGCCCCCGTCCAACCCCACCGTCGACATCCACCGCCCCCAACCGCCATCATCCGATGCACCGCGACGAGCCACGCCCAGCGCCACCCGAGCGCCACCGCCCCGACCGCTCCTCCGCCCAGTCGCCACCCCGACAACAGCCCCGACCTGGACACGTACGTGTCATCTACCCCCCTGTGTCCTGTTGTGTCTCGTTCTCATGTACAGGACTCGCCTACACATGACAACCCTAATGGTAAGTGCGGACACGGCAAACACGTGTCGTGCGTGTCGTAAATCAACCCGACACATGGACTCCTGTGTCCCTAACTGTCCGGACACAGGCTCGTATTTATTATTTTTTTATGTTTATGTTAAACAAACCTAAATAAAACTAACCTAACTCTAATCCTAATAGTCGGGCCAAGTTGGCCTATTGGCCAGCGGCTGCAGTGTTGAACCCCCCCTGCGCGCTCGGGTTCGAGCCCCCCCTTCTTAGTTTTGTTTCTTTTTCTCTTCTTTTTCTTTTTCTTTTCTTTTTCTGTTTTATTTATATATTTATATATATATATGTATATATGTATATATTAGTATATATATATGTATATATACTGTATATTAGCTATAATTTTATATATATATATATATAATTTTATATTTAGTAAACTTTTATATGGATATATATTGTATATGTATATATATATTCTCATGTATATATATACATTATTATATATACACTTTATTATTAAGTGTTTTCTTATATATGTATATATTTGTATATATATATATAAATACTTTATAAATTAAGTATTTTCCTTATATATATATATGTACTCTTAAAACATATGTATGTATATTTTTACTATGCATAATTTTACCATATTAAAATAATAATATTTATTTTGCACTTTTACCAAATTGTATTTTAGTGTATTTAAATTACTGCAACCATTTGGTGTCCAAGCCTAGCATGGGTTTTTGGGCCCAAATGTGTTTTCACACATTCAAGACCTATACAAGTCATATTAGACTTGATTCATGGCCTTGGGTCCTGTATTTGAACTTTGGTTCAAATTATATACATGGACAAAATACGCAGATAATTAATTAATTAATTTATATTGTGTACAATGCTATTTTTGATTTTCTAAAAATACTTAAAGTGTTGCTAAAATTCTGGAAAAATAGTATTTAGATACTATGTTAATTTAGCTAATTTAGTATAATTTTTGTAGAATTTAATTTACAGTTTTGCCACTAGTTTGGCATATGAAACCAAAACTTATTTTCTGTGTACTTAGGAAACCTGATTTTTATCAAATATTTGTACTGGTTAATAAATTCTAGAAAAATTATAATAAATTTCTATGATTAAAAATGATCACTTTGATACTTTACTTTAAGTAAAACTAAGCTTTTTATCTATTTCTAAAAATATTAGAACACAATGGTCTTTTGATTTATTTATTGATTAATTACGACTTGTAGCTTTTTGTGTTATTTTGAGTTTTAGCCGTGTTGAACCCCACCCATCACTAGTGTAAAGACCCTAGAAAGTAGTTAAAGTAGTGTGTTACCCCACATTGGTCTCCTAAGCTAAAATCATCATTTTGGCTAGGTGCCCTGTCACAAGTCGTGTTTCACAGATTAGTGTCTTAGCATTTTAGCTTAGTGTAAAAACTAAGTTATTATATTTATTTCTACAGTGACGAGTTACCGGACATCCATAGCACTTTTATTGCAGCTTGTTTTGCTTTGCTTTGCTAGAGGCAAGTACTTTCTACGAACTTTACATACTGCTAGAACAATAAACTGCGACTTACCAACCATGTTAAATGCTGATCCTTGGGATAGCAAGTTAGAACTTTACATGTTGTATTACTTTCAGTCTCTACCATGTTTAGGACAGTATCTCATATCTCTCACATGCTTTATATCGTTCTCGTATCTCCCACATGTTATTACTGTTTTCATATCTCTCACATGTTTAAAATAACGGGTTAAAGGGAAACTGCTAGTAGTGTACGTGATCATGACCCCCTTCTCCGTATGTATTTACCGTGCTCGAAGACATTCTATATGTAATCTTGCCGTAGGTTCTGATCTCGCGTTTGTGTATGGATATACACCGATGCCGTTCGTGCACGTATGTGCATGCCAGAAAAACTTGATATGTGCCGCTGTACATCCTATTCACCTATTGACCGATTCACGTACATGCTACAGTTTTAAACTTTTAAACTATATGTTGTCATTCCTAAAAAGAACCAATTAAACCATGATATGCCATGATTCCAGTTTATTACATTCCTGTTCATGCTTTGTATATTTAGTTTGCTAGAAAACAGTACTTGCTCCCGTCCTGACAGGATAACGTTGTAGGTATACTTACTGAGGAGGAGTTGCTCTGTGATTCGTATTATGGAGTCACTGCCGAGGACCCGGTTTTGCCATACGAGGATGTTCCTGCGGGGAGACTCGTCTAGTTTGCTTAGCTGTTTGGGATATCTAGTGTAGTCATGTATTAGACTACATATTTTGTAACTGGACATGTATCCAGTTTTACATTTCAGTTCACTTGTACTTGGACATTTTACTATATGAGATAACTTTTATGTTTGGAGCATTTATGATTCTTCTTCACTTATAGAACTGTTAGCACATTTAGTCTTATCTTGTTATCTCTAGAACAGCTTACTGCGCTTTATCTTAAGCGTAGGCTGGACATGGCTCGGCCTGGCCCAACAATTT